>MU191563.1:0-26826 GCA_016904865.1 Pissodes strobi
ACACAAACAAATACATTTATAAGTAAATATAATTAATATAAATATCTTACACTCAAATACATAATTCCTAGTTCTAAACTTTGCAAAGTTTATTTTGCACAGAACTAGTCTACGAAAACACATTCATTAAATTTTTAAATAGTCTGCGTAAGTATTTCAGCTTATATAAATGACTTTTTGAATCAGCTTAGAGAGTGGTTACTTTTAGAAATATTGAGCGATACTGCGCGTTTTCGGACTGGTATTTTTTTACAGTTATAATACAAGTAGTTAACCAACATACACATTAAAATAGAAGTCAATTACTTTTAAAGCTGGAGAGCCAACTCACAAACTTTTCTGACCTCACCCATAATTTCTAATGTGGCTGCGATACTAGTCTAAAAAGCGAAAATTTTGCCAAAATTCATGGGCCGTTATTTTGTAATATCGGTAATGGTACTGCATATCGAGATGAATAAAAATAATATAAAGTAAAAAATAGGGAGTTTGCAACACATGCATGAATCCACACGCATATGTGATGTTAATATTGATATAAAGAGACTCTGATCGAACATAGTTTCAGCAAGTAGATATATAATAGCCATGATTGCCTAAGAAGAAACCCCTCACCTATATGAAGATCTAAGACTTTAGATGCTTTCTCTAGCTATTTGAGTAGAGTATAGGAGTTGCTGAGAATATTGATGAGTAATAGTGCCATGAATGAGAATATTGAAAGTGCATCAGGGCCCCAAGCTATTGAGCAATGTCCTTAAACCTATGGCAAGTAAAAGAGCATCCCAACAGAATATGTTGAGACTACACTCACTGCCATCAAGTCACTAGACAGTTGCACACCCATACAGTCAGATGTAGAATCCATGATAACCCGACCTTCTATGGAGAAACCATCCTCCTGATACAAAGAATTTTATAAAAAGAACACAGTCATCAATCTTTGCTTAAGCTCTTGTGCTATTAATCCAAATAATAAAGAGACTAAAGCAAAAAAAAAAAGGTTAGATCAGACAAAATTTGCTTGCAGCCTTAGACAACTTTTAAAACAAACAATAGATACAGCCATACTGAAATGTACTTAAAGCATATCTATGGAGAAGCTTCAAAAGAATGATTCAGTGATTCTTCCGATTTAGAAAAAGGAGATGATGATTCTTCGACTAGTCAACAATTTTATCCTTCTATGTTGCAAATAGTCGACGCAGGAAAATTGAATATCCCCTACTGACCCAAACCCCATCCACCAAAGACGGACACAGCTAAATGTTGTCTCCGTCTTTGGTGGATTGCACTCCAACGTGGTTATAGTGGTGATGAAATTGGTTGAAGTTTTTCAAAGTGCCCAGCTTCAATCAGCCAAATAAAACACCATTTGACTATCTGGCCATAATATAGAAATATTTTTTATAGGCGTGCCTCAATCTAGCTGAAAATACCAAGTCGGTACATAAAAATATACTTGGGAGAAGTCGTAATAGGACACATCAATGCAAATCTGTGTATAACGTTTGTTATCTCTTGATTAAATTTGAAGTATAGGACACTATATTAACTTGTAATAAAGATTAATATATAAAGGATGTGAGGAAGGAAATTTACATTGTATAGGTTTATGAGAATATTACCATGGGACGTATATTCAAATCTGTCTTGTTCGTATTAAAATAAAAAAATAATAAGCAGGTAATTTCTGTAACATGGCTCAGCTTTCTCGCTAATTTCCATCGATCTAGGCGGGAATTATCCTTTTGGCATTTAACGATACTACAAAACATTTTGGTCGCATTCAAAGTATTTGGCTCTCCGAACTTCCCACTGACTTACCCTTAACATACCGACAATTCGAATATCGCGAACAAATACTGTCAAAAGTCACATTTGAACCAACACAAGCAAACCTAAACCTAAATAAATAGGACATTTTAAATAAAACATTAAACAAAAATACATAAAAATATCAAAAATACGAAGTCGTTTTTAATAAAAATAAATCACAAACTAACAAATAATTAAGTCTATTTTTAAGTGATGTATTCCTAAAAAAATATCCATCTGTCAAGAAACTAACGAATCGTCATAGAAAAGCTTTGTTCGAGTGAACATTACAATAAATGTCCATAATATATTTGTATCACGCAATTGAAAATACCTGTATCAATTTAATAATGCAAGACCGGTCGAGCGATCAATTTTTTTTAAGTTTCCACACACTGAGCTACTTGCACTGGCCACTGTAACTGGCGGCGCCAAACTGATTTGTGTTTCGTCTCCAATATTGAACGTTTCATGTGGCCAAGTTACAACCTATATACAAAGCCTCGTTTATGTAAAATTAATATTTAAATTATCTACAATCATTTTTGAAAGCCCCAATCCACAGTAATAATAATTGTAGCTGGTGACACTTCCATATTAATTCCTTAAAAAAGCAGCAAAAACCTCCTTTGCATCTAAACATAAATTGAATTGTATATATTTAATAATTTACCTGACGCTCTAATTACCCTAAGCTCTTAAATAAATAATGTACAAACACACACTACATCTTTATTGTATTAGTAGAGCCCCCTTAATAAGTTTACATATTATAACTACTTAAGTTTTTACTAAAATTAGAAATATCCATATCCTTTCCCAATAAATCAGACGAATTTTACAAATAGGCAAGGGCGGTTTCAGGAACAAGTCCATGTTTGAAAAAGAAGACTCTCGTGTCCCCCCTTTGACTTTCAAATATTTAAACCATTAAACTGTAATTAATCAGTATGTTCTCAGTTCGCTGCTTATGGCTATTATTCAAGTAGTCCAGTGTGTGGCAACTCTTAAAGAAACCTCAAGCCACGTTAACACTATACCTAGCTAAACAGATTGAATGATAAATCCGTATCAATCACTTAGCCCCAAACTTCAAAGACTAAATTTCAACATGGGAAATTTTATTGCTTAATATTACCTAATATACTTTGTCTCGACGCGGTCTTATACAGAGCGATCAAGCGAATGTATAATCTATTTAAAATCAAAGTTCATTAGCAAAATTTATTGCATGCGATAAAACTGCAAAATAACTTGTAAGATATTGAAGAAAAAAGTACAATTATTAGAATTTAATTTTCTTTCTTCTTCTTGAGAAAGATTTAGGTGGTTGTAGAGTACAGATAAAAACCATGGACCTGAGATCAGTCTCTAATAAAACAAGATCATGCAGAGAAAAAAATAGTAATGATGAAATGCAGCAGTAAGACATCTATTTAAATAAAGTTAAAATCTATTAATAAAAACCGACTATGAATATAGCGAAGTTATACTTGAAATCAATTGAATATGCGATGAGGAGACTATGGCCGATAGAGAGCGCCACCACATGTGTGGGACAAGTGTTGTTTCAAAGTAATCTGAACTTAGTTTGGATATGTGTCAAGCTGTGTTCAGAACGTATCAGTGGTAATTGACTCTATTTACAAGAAAAAAACTGACACTTCGGTAATGTTCTTTCTTGGAAATATGGCTAACCGTTAAAGTTTTAGCAATTTAGAGGACAGTTATGTAAACATTAGTAAACAACAACAAAGGTAAAGTCGCGCTATCAGAAATATTGTGTGAATTAGAGAAAATTAACGAATATTTAAGAAAACTTGTCACGGTTTATTCAGTTTATCACAAGAACTTCCTGGATATATTCAGAAACTGAAATATCGCAGCAAACAGTGAACATTCATTGCTTTTAAGAACATAACCTATATTCAACCATGCCCGTGTGCTGTAAATGCAAAGAAAATTGTGTATTTAAAGAAGAAAAAAACGAATTGTTCGGGTATCCTTGTGATGTATGTAAAGAAATTTGGTGTAGAAATGGTGCAGGAATGTCGGCCTCTGAAATAAGGTGCTTGCCAGTGATGAAAAGAATGCTAAAGTTTTTCTGCATCACTTGCCTTGATAACCTAAAAGAAATAGGAGAATTGAAGAAGATAGTGAAGCAGAAGGTCGATAACATTAACTTTCCCCAGATCTCCACAGAAATAAACTCACTAAAAGATAACTTTCAAAAATGGGAAAAAAATATCACTATCATAGACAACGAATTAAAAAAAGGTAAACAGAAGTTATGCAGAGGTCACATCTGAAAACCAACGAATTAATCAGATTGAGGAAAAAATACATGCAGAAGTAATGGTGAAAGATGAATTTAAAGTGCTTGCTGATTCATTAAAACGAGCCCATGAACCGAATCAACAATTAAACCAAAATTTTTCAGTTAAATCCACTTTATCAGAAATGCAGGAAAGACAAGCCAGATCCCATAATATTTTAGTATTTGACGTTGCGGAAGCCATCAAAGAAGATAGAGAAGAACAATCCAAGGTGGCTGAAGTGCTACACCAGTGCAATGGAAACATTGTAATAAACAACCTAAAACTTTACAGACTAGGCAAATATCAAGAGGGAAAAATCAGACCATTTAAAATAATCTTACCAACTAGAGAGGATGCTTTTTATATAATCAGAAACAAGAACCAAATACAGAAAAGCAGACCAAACAATTTTACAAAGAGAGCATCTTAAGAAGCTGATAGAGGAGTTGGAAGAACGTAAAGCGAAAGAAGAGACAAGTATCAAAGTATAATATATTAATCAGGTCCCTAAAATAATGTCCTTTAAGTCCCAAAAAAACACTAATAAATCCAACTCTCCTGGAAATTACTTTCCTTTACACCAATGCTAACTCCATGTATACTAAGATGGGTGAACTGAAACTGAGAGTTATCAACATAACTTCCACGTTTATTTTAATAAATGAAACTTGGATGAATGATTTAAACAAATATATCATTTCGATACCAGGCTATACACATTTTGCATAATATAGAGATAATATGAAGGGGGGTGGAGTGATTATTTATGTGAAGGAGGAAATTAACGGCACCAAGATAACCGCCTGTGTTAAGGAGTCTCTTGTTAATGATATGATACCATCAATAAATATAGTGTGGTTGAATGTTCATATTAAGAGTCAGAGATTATTAGTAGGATGTCTTTATAAACCGGGAAAGATCAACAGTGATGAAAATTTGGAATTTATTAAGCCAATAAAGCAGGTGGCTGATGATATTAAGGAAAATACTCTTATATTTGGCGATTTTAATTACCCGGAAATTGATTGGAACACCTTAACACTAACATCACAAAATCAAAAATCCTTGGATTTCCTAGGTGCATATAGAGAGATAAATTTGGCCTTTCCAACGAGGATACACAATGATCATAAATTACTACTGGACTTGTTACTAATTAGCGACAAAAATGTTGTCACATCAATTAAGTTAGAACCACCGTTGGGTATGAGTGATCATGTAGTTATTATGGCATCGGCTTAAATTAATATCAAACGGAGAAAAACATTAATTGGAAAAAAGAAACTTCTGGAAAGCAAACTATAATGCAATAAATGACCACTGATCAAATCAAGATTTTCCTACTCCTGTGAACAATTTAGATTTATGTGCACACTACAATGCTTTCTCTGAAGTAACTCTTGATACCATCAACCAATTCACACCACTGCAAAAAAGGAAAACAAATCTGTAAAACCGTGGATAAATGATCATTTGTTTAAAGAAATTAAGGAGAAAAGGTGCTTGTGGGACAAATATACTGCAAGTAAGAATGATGTTGACTACAGAAGTTACAGGACCCAAAATAGCCGTCTGAAATCTTTAATGACTGAAGCTAGAAGACCATATGAGAATAGTTTACTTACAACTGGTGATAAGAGATTCTATGCATATATCAAGAGGTCTTTATATTCAAATAATACTTCAATCAACCTAAAAGAAGTAGCCTCTGAAAGGTTAATTACTGATCCCATAGATAGCCGAGAGGCTTGCTAACCAGTTCAAGAGTGTGTTCAGCCAAAATCCGGGCAATAACAATACAAGCCTAACAACTGCTAGGGTGAGTTCAGAGTTGCAAACAGTGTTTTACACCTGAAAAAGTTAATTTGGCCATCCACTGTCTGAAGACTGATTCAAGTCCTGGAAGTGATGAAGTTCTTACAAAAATGCGTTGACTCATTGAAGGTACCTTTAGCCGATGTAATAAACCATTCAATGGACACTGGAGTTGTACCGAACACCTGGAAGCATGCGATAGTGACACCACTGTTCAAAAAAGGCAGCAAACATGATCCAGAAAATTACAGGCCAGTAAGTCTTACTAGTAATATCGGCAAAGTGATGGAGAAAATAATAACCAAAGAGATCACTGAGATTATTTCCCTCATCACAACATGGTTTTTTACCAAAACGGCCAGTAGTGACGAACCTGCTCTCATCCCTAAATCATTGGACAACTTGGCATGATAACGGTGAACCAACAGATATTATATACTTGGACTATGCGAAACCATTCGATAAAGTACCACATAAGAGCCTACTCCTAAAACTAGAACACCTGGGAGTTAGGGGGAATCTACTCAGTTGGATCAAGAACTTTTTAATGGATAGGCAGTTCTGCGTCAGAGTTAATGGTCAAGTATCAAAAAATCATCCTGTTATCAATGGAGTGTCACAGGGTTCTGTGCTGGGACCACTGTTACTTCATTATATACACTAGTGACTTGGCCAGTGATATAATCTCACCTGTAGAATACTTTGCAGATGATGCAAAATATTATTGCAATCCACTCGAGGGTCAAGAAGTCTTGCAGAGAGGTATTGACACAAATCAGCAACTGGTCGGATAATTGGTTCGGGTAAATCCAGAGAGTGTATATTACATCAAAGGAGAAAATCTTCAGACGGTTACAGTCCAAAAAGATCTTGGTATTTTTATGACTTCAGATTTAAAATGGGAAACCTGCAGTTATTTGGAGGTTTTCCATTCTGCAGCTCCAGACACATAAAGATCGAAAACTTAGAGGTGACTTGATAGAGGCATACAAGTGGATTAGTGGGAATTACTCTTGTGAAAATATTTTCAATATTCATCGGAACATGACACACAGAGAACATACCAAGAAATTGGAAAAAGAGAAATGCAATAAGCTTTGAAGAAACTATATAAGCAACCGAGTGATGTACACTTGGAACAACCTGCAAGAGGACACTATCTCAGCGAGATCAATTAACCAATTCAAGAATCGTCTAGATGAAGAATTAAAAAATACTGCAAACATTATAGTCCATTATACCATCTAACTTTTGGGATAGACTGTGTCAATGTATGTTAATTGATTGTGCTGGTTTTTGTTCTTTGTGTTATTCTGCTCTTATTATTTATCTATTAGTTAATGAATGTGACTTTACTAATTTTAGATCAGTCCCATCGGTTTAGCCGCTTACTGATCTTTGTTAATAATAATAATAATAATGATAATAAATAGCGGAAGTGAGAAATACAATAAAATTTAGTCCGGATGTAAGGACAAAACCCCATTAATTGACTCTATTTTCTATTATTCTATCTTGTCGAAATAATAAAAATATGTCAAATTTGTGAATCAGTTGAGACATCCATCTATGCAGGCATGTGACAATTACTTGGTAAGGTTTACTATTAATCATACAAAAATGAAGTTAATTTCAATACATAACAATATCTAAATCAAAAACACTCTTATTTAAACAAATGGCAAATTCATTAGGTGCATAAAGAGAGTAAACAGGAGCAAATCAATCACATCATTCAACAACTTTAACCACATTAAACATCGCCTCTCTCTTCTGAAGAGGATACAAATTTAAGTGATATATCACATCTGATCTGTGATCTTAACGCTCATTTTAAATGCTGCAAATTATTTTGAAAGGAGTAATATCGATAAGAACAGTGCCATTAAACCTGACGAAAGCATGTTTATCGCATAGAGAGAGCTCGCTTCACAATGCTTCGAAATGGTCATCGATGAAGTGATAAGAAATATCGATTCACACACTACCGCTGAAATAAACTGAAACAACATGTAGGCCTTAACATTTCACAATATTACTTACAAACAACCTGAACACCGCTTTAGGTTAGTCAACATCATAATGCGAAACATAGTTTAGGTTACTTTGAAACATCACGACCTCACTTTTAGGAGGCGCGCTTAGCTGGCCATTACCTCATTCCGTTTGTTCAAGATATTTTCGCGATCACTCTGCACCTACTTTTAAAACTAGTGCTTTCAAATCTATTACTTTGTCGATTATTAATCTTTTAACTAACCAAGCACCACAACAATGTACAATATAACCTTATTAGCTGAGCAAACGAAGACATGAAAAACTGATATGAGTCGTAGAAGCGTTTAACTGAACTAAAAATCTTAATCAGTTTCCCTAATTCGATCAGACGACACAAGTTTTAAACTATGAAATAAGTATCATAGAGATGATTCACTATATGCTAACCCCTCTCGTCTTGATTAACATCATAATTTAAAAGCAAACTGTAATAATAAAGTTGTTTTAAAGGAAGTGATGAATATCTAGAACCAGACATTTAAATCAAACTGATAATTGATAATGGAACATTATAGATATGATTAGATATATTACGTACCTATACAGACCATGACCTATCGGGGGGTACTCAAAGTTAGTGAATCATCTATAATGATATGGAGTGAAGACCCATGTCGTACAATAATGAAGAACAAATGTTATGAAAAAATCATAAAATATGCTAAAGTAAATGCCGGACAAAATGTACTAAATAATATTAGTACAATTTTCATTAACTTACTAAATTCGAGAATTTTGAGCTAACACTAAAAAGCGATTTTCAGCTAGAGCTTTCACGACCCAATCATTTCCCTTATCACGTCTCCATTTACTTCGTCACATATACATAACTTGTCGGAGCGTCCCCGACTAAGCTTTCAGGGGGGAAGGAGAGGGGGGGGGCTTCGGCCCCTTATATCTACCTAGCTAGACGTCTTGTACATATTTAACAGTCCTCAACTATGATTAGAGCACAGTTCGTTCCATCGCGCCTCGAAAAATTGGCGCATGCAGTGGCCTGCTTTACCGACCGGGCTGTCGTCCTCGTTGAACGTCTCGCAATTATTGAAGATCTGCCGCACGTCTGCGCAGAACTCATCTCTGGATTTGTATCTGTAAGCAAATATAAATAACACTTCTAACGGCAAATCTTGTAACAATTGATTAACAGGTGAATTCTTATGTTTTTGGGGTCGCTGAACACGCATGGAATTTTTAGTCATTATGCCTTAAATCCAAATTGACGGCCAAATTTTTGCCCTTTATTTATAAAATAAATATTTATTGCGCGATTTTGACAAGATCGGTGTCGCTATATATGTTTTTGGGTATGCTGAACACGCCAATGCCTGTAAAAACCTCAGTCACTAGTCTATAGCGGCTCGTTACAATTTTAAAATACCAAAAAACAAGTGTAAACATATTAAATGTTTTACAAATGTTTGTCTTAATATTATTACGTTTGTGTGGGATTGTTTGATAACAATAAAAAATTTTGGCTTTTAAAATTGAAATCCAAAATCTCCCGACTAATGGATTTATATGTTAATGGGTAAGTAAATCAATCATATGTAAACTTAAACTTTAAATTCTTAAGCCCTTTGTCCACATCCAAAAATGGCTGTCAATTCTCTAACATGCAAATATGTTTTGAGTAAACGTTCTATTTATCATTTACGTGAAACCATGAGGAAACTGTTCAGCCAGAGATACTGATGTTTTTTTTTCCTGCGATACCACTACGAAAAATTGAAATATAAAGAGCTTCGGATGACGTCTGGGATGGTAAAATCTTCAAAAATTGAAGAGGCTGGCGAACAGTTTATTGGCCTACCATGCTGTCACTGGGTTTGACGTTACTTAATTTATTTAAGATATTACTAAATAGACAGAACTGGCAACTCTTGCCAGTACAACTAAGTTATTGAGCAAGGTAAATTTTATCTTATTTTATTTGCCAAACCAAAAGGTTCCACAGTCTCACTCCCACACCCACTGCAGAATAATATGCAACATTTGTCTTAAATCTTGGAGGATCAATCCTAAACTGACGGAGGTGGCCGCAGTGCATCTTTGAGGTCCCGCAAGGAAGGAATCTCAGATTGTAATTTATAAATCATTATTTAAAAAAAAAATCACTACGATGCCGATGATACAAAGTAGGCAATTTTAAGCTTTGTAGAGCCAAGGAAGGGCTAAAATCCCTCTTAAAATTCAAATAAACCCAACGCACCGCCCTTCTCTGAACCATCTCCAAATCAGTTGTGTCCTATCTGGTTAGGTTGCCACACAGTGGGACAATATTCAAGTATGGGTCTAACATAAGTAGCTTCCCTAGGCCTTCTCTAAATTTCGCATGACAAAACCCAAAATGTTGTAGGCATCCATAACCAAGCTGGAAATATGAAAATCCCAGTGTAGGTCAGAAGCCAAATTAACCCCCAAATATTTAAGGTGATCCACTGATCCAATTAAACTATCTAAAATTTTATAAGCAGGATTTATCTTCTTCTTGCCAAATGTAATAAACTGACTTTTGAAGCCATTCAACTCAATTCAAGTTTCAATTTGCAACAGGTCATTTTAAAGGGTGAGCATGTCATGATAATCTCCGACTGTCCGGAAAACCACACAATCATCAGCAAAAAGCAGCACTGTTGAGCTTATATATCTGGGCAAATCATTTAGAAACGCGAAAGGACCAATAACCGATGATCTCTTTTCCTCTGGAAACAGCCCCATCCACCAAGACACACTGAGTCCTTCCCTGAAGAAAGCTTTGAAACCATAAAAGGACTCTCTTATCTATATTTAATTTAGAAAATTTACTCAATAATTGATCATGGAGAACTACATCAAAAGCCTTTTGAAAATCTAAGGCTACAGCATCTACTTGAGAATTGTTCTCAAGTCACTGAATTATATTATGAGGGAATGTGAGAAGGGCTGAGTCGCAAAAGTATGAGGGGCGGAAAACATACTGTTTATAATAAAAAAAACCTTGATTATTTTAAAACATACAGACTAATTGGCCTATAATTTGTTGGTTCAGATTTGTGTAATGGAATTACAATAGTTCTTTTCCAGTCATTGGGTAAACAACAGTTATTTAAACTTATATCAAAAATTACCTTTAACAACGGACTAATACTCTCCGCTGTCAACTTAAGTAAACCACTGCAGAGACCATCAGGCACCTCTGTAAAGCTGCGTTTGCATTTCCTTAAGCACCTTAACATATCACCCCTGGAAACTGTAATAGTTCAGTCTGATCCGCCAGAGAATCACTAGTAAGATCATCAACTGAGTCCATACTTTTACCAGAGAAGATTCAACAAAAAAAGTCATTCAAAGCATTGGCCTTATCACCAGCAGGTCAAAGGACCCTATCACCGACAGTCACGGAAGGAATAGTTGCACTTGATTGAATATAATTGTATAACTTATTCCATTGGTAACATTTGTCATTTTTTCCGCCTTTTCCGTCTTTTTGGGAAAAATAAGTCAGCTGAAGACATGCCACTCACGATTGATGCACTTCATTTACACATTAGAAGCTCCCATTACCAAACCTATATTTCGGAAAAAGCGCATATTGCAGAACTTAAGGTAAATTGTATTTTGTGTCTTATTGGTAATTAACTCTAAACCCTGTAGACGTTCGATTTTGCCAATTTTAAAATTTTATTTATATGCCGCATTTAGGAAAGAAAGATGCTTTATTTTGCACTCATCGGTTCCTTAATTCTAAATTTATTGATTCTATTTGCTAACAATTCGCTTGAAATTGCCGCTTTTCCTAATATGAATTAACTATATTCTAAGTATAGGTTAACTATATATTTGTATTAGCATTTATAACAGGTTGTGACTCTATTTATTTTTGTTGATAAGCGATGCACATTATTATTAGAATAGCTTGGCTTGATTTGTATTACATTACGGTAGAACGGTCAACGAACCGATTTATATTTTTAAGAATTCTGTTAGCCTGCAAATACGCTGCATTTGATTTGTTAATCCATATTTTAATTTCGTTGGCATATTTTATAACCTTTTGGGAACCCTTTGGTTGCGGAGCACCAATTACCGGCTGCCATTTCTGAAGATCGTTTTTGGAACTCTGCTTTAAATAAATTTATAGCTTTATACGGCAGACTAGTTTTTGTGAGGTTCGTTCCAAGTAATAGGGATGGGCTATCCATCCGTGTTTGTCGCTCTCGATTTAGATTTTTAAAGGTTTATCATTCTCGTAAGTGTATTTCCTAGCATTTCTTGAAAAAAGTAATTTTAGCTCACTATTCGTGACTTCCTCCGTCGTTTATCATCCTAATAAACGAGAATTAAGGCGTTTATTGTCTTGGAATTATTCCCCGTATCGCAATCGCTCGGTTTGTTTCAGTCCATCCCTACTTTTTAATCGAACGTAAGCAAAGGCAAATTGACGAAAAAAAAACGATCGAGAGTTCCTTCTAGTTTGACCGTTTGGCGAGGAAAGAAGCCTTCTGCTAATGCAGTCGTAGAGACTCAACAGATTATTGTGATCCAATGCTACCCTTTCTTTGGGGATATATTGTGTTGATTTTCTGCTTGTGTTTTGACACGACCGATTAATCGGGATTTAGATACTGCTGTATTAGGTAAGCATTTTCTCTGGACTTCTTTTTCTATTGCCTGTGAAGCGCGTGAACGCCATGATGCTAACGGTTTTTTTTTCATTATTTATAGAGGCTTTCCACTTTCGTCATATAAGACCGAGACCGTCGAATCTCTCTTAATTAGCCCTCACACGCACGATCGAGGTAATTATTGCTACCGTTTTTTCCTAAATTAATGATTTAATTGCTTATCTGTGTTACCTTTTTTCTGTGCATATATCGCCATTTGCTTTTGCGTCTCACATGTTATCTTATCCACTCCATTTTATCTAATCCGAATTTTTATTTTAATGTAACTTTAACTTTGATCATATGGAGAAGTTTATATATTCTTTTAAGGGTAATTCATCCCTATCTTTGTTATATTCAAGTTGTATGTACTTTGGTACATCTTTTATTTGCCGATGGTCACTGAAAATTCATGGATAATTTTTTTTTGGGGGAATTTGTTTTATAAAGAAAATATATTCATGCGAGGGGGGGCTATGGTTTTTATTAAAGTAAGGGGGCTTCGTCTAATGCGCACTGGGTTATTTCAGGGCTTTTTCCAGAGGGCACAACCTTTTTCCCGGAGGGCCACCACGCTTACCCGCAGGCCACTACCTTTACCTGCAGCTAGAATCACCCTGTTCTAGTGGGTTGGAAGCAGGCTTTACCAGCAGCAATTATCAGCCAATCTCGACACCAAGCTATCGAGACCTCGGCTAGATCTTCCCTCGGGGCCATCGAGAGACAGTACCTGAGGTGTCTATAAGTGCCCGGCGCATTCACCAGAGTTTGACGACCCAATTTGGCGTATTATACTTGTACAGAAGCTTTATGTTTCATTGAGTCGTTTGTTTATCCGTTTAATATAACCGCTTTTAGTTATCCTTCTGTTAATATAAATCAAACTTTTACCGCCAAGCTCTGAGAAAGTTCATTAATTTTATTTTCATTTATTCACTGGTTTATGGGAGCAGTTAATCTGTTTGCTCTGAATTTTATCTCTTTTTAATATAGGTCTAGCGTTGGCTGAATAATTTTATTATTTTCATTTATTTATCAAGTAATATAACCGCTCTGAAGTTTCTGTCTTTATAATATGAATCAAGCATCGACAGCCACGCTTTCAATAGTTTTATTCTAGTTTTGTTCCGTTATTAACCTATCGAGTCATTTGATTTAATTATTGTGGCAGTTCATTGCTACATATTATTATCGCTACATTTAAAATCGGTGCAGCTATTAGCGCACGCATACCTAGTGGTAATTAGCCTAGTTAACGTCAAAGTGATCACTTCGATAAGTAGTATTTAGTGCGTTTAGTGGTAAGGCATACAAAACAAAGTATTACCAACCGATTTGGTTTATGTACAATCTCCATATTGTACTTTATTTATCAATTTCGTTAATAGTCATCCGACCTTCCTTGGTCTTTAGAAATCGCAAATTTTACTGTAAATTGTAGCGGTGTTTAAAACAAAACTTAGTAGCCAATATATTGTTCCTTAAATTCGTTAAGTTACGTTAATTGATTATAATCCCGCCTATATTCTCGTTTTCTTGTTGGTTTGAAATTAAGTACCGGTTGATTTTATGAGCTGACCTAGCCACCCTGCACAACATCAGCAGAGCTTTTTCCGTTTAGTTGGCTAGAACGGGTGGCGCTCAAACGACCCCACGACAGGGGCCGTGCTTTGCAATACAACTCTCCCGGGCTAGGTTCCTTTTTAATTAATTGGAAAAAAAATCTTTACTTTCATTTTGGATTCAATCGGAAAAACGTGTTGCAACCCTTTTACATCAGATTTTGAATGTTGTTACGCTTTAGTTACCTGATCTTACGGACTGTGCTTGGAAAATTTTTGACACCAATATAATGCCAGTTTGGATAGCACTAGGACCAGTTCCAGGGGAGTCAATTTCATTAGCATTAGCGGGTGTTTTTCAAGTATTTAGTATATTACGGTCAATAATTATTACAAACAATTTTACCATTTCAGAAAGAAAATAATTTTAGGTTGCTTCAATTATGTCAACATTTAGTGAAAAAATATACATATTATTAAATAACACTAATAAACATTACATTTAAAATGACATTAACACTAGTAGATGCTACAACTAAACAATCACCAACACTCTAAAAATCTATACATTGGCCAACATTTACAGGCGGTTCGGTCTGAGCTCGCAGCGTATCTCCCGGAACGAGCCAAGGCCAGAAGCAATCAAGACCGGCGCTAACCCGCCCCAAAAAAATACTACATGCCCAGCAGGGGCCATGCAGACAAGCAAACTACAAAAACTCAAACTTCAAGAACTCCCGAGCACTATAAAAGGCATTTCGCTGTAGAACTCCCCCTATACTGGACTTGAAAGATTTCTCTGGCAGACCCCTCAGATTAATTATAGTACTTTGGACCCAAGTAATTTGTTGACATTCTAGTTCTTTCAAGTCTATGGTAATCAGTTTTTATTTGATTACCATGTCTGGTAAGCACTCGTGGTAACAATTATTAAGGCTGTAGTCGCAGATATTTCGATGATAATAGAGAAGGCATTCATTTCAAGGCCTGCAACAACCCTCACAGCCCTCCTCTGCAATCCAAAAACTCGTGCTGCTTATGGCGAGTGATCCCATGTCAAGATAACATAACAGGCCACCGACAGGAAAACACCATGAAAAGCCTGGAGAAGGCATTGTTTAGGTTAGGCAACACCCTTTTTAATGTTTTCAATAAAAAAAAAAAACGATTTTGGACAAACGACCAACCATGTAGCCTATATGCCGCTCTCTACTCTTTAATCCGATGATAATATTTACTGGTTTGGTATCATTTAAAACCAGTCTATTAGCTGCAAACCAAGCTTTCAGTTCATTCACACTACCATTCATACATTCAGTTAACCTCTCCGTGCATACGTCAGACTGTAAAACAGATGTATCGTCGGCAAACAACATAACCTTCGATGACGGACCAGAACTATTTATGTCACTGACATATATTAAAAAAGAAGAGGACCCGGCATGGAGCCCTGAGGCACACCGTATTTCACTCCAGCCTCACCTGACACCTTTCCCCGATATGAGGTCAGCTGCGTACGTCAGCAGACGGACACTAGTCATGTCAATTCCATAGAATTCCAGCTTATCGAGGAGAATATTATGCGAGTCACAGTCGAAGGCCTTTGAGAGGCCACAGCACGTTACACTAAAATACTGCCCCTCCCCAAAGGCCTCCGCTATATATCGCCTACTCAAGGACAGCCACGGTTGTTTTGTTAGCTATGAATCCGAACTGACTATCCGAGAACAGGTTGTTGGCCTCAAAATAGTTGCACAACTGCTCCTTCAGTAAGCATTGAAAGACCTTGGATAGTACCGACATCAGCGAGATTTTTATCTCCCTTCTTAAAAATAGGGACAACCCTGGATTTTTTCAGGGAAGAAAGAAGCCAATCCTGATACAATGGTTAATCAGTTTGGTAAGTGGGGTAATTAGTAGATCCTTGTAGGATCATTGATACATTAATACTGTAAATGTCTCTGCTATCCTTGTTCTTAAGGGAGTTGATGACATCTCTCACCTGTATATAGCTCACCTCCGAAAACTCAAATGCAACATCATGTCGCCTTATTTTATCGCTTAAGTAATCAGAGTAATTCCTCACCGTTGTTGGTTGAATATTTCTTAGACTTTCCTCTGCAATGTTGGCGAAAAAAATGTTGAAATCTTGTGCAGTCAATCCGGTAGGCGCCTCAACTCCACTCTTGCCCCGAAAATCATTTACAACATCCCAAGAGTCTCTGACAATATTGGTTGAACTAATTATGTGATTGATATTAAGTATTTCGTTTTTTATTGCATATGTTAGCTCTGTAATCCGTTTTATATTGTTTTATGAAATTGTTAAGTCTATTTTTATAGAGTTCTGTTACAAATTGAAGATTTTCCCGCTGTTGACTCAGATTATTGTCAAACCAATCAACCGTACTTTGCTTAACCTTCCTCGATATCGGAAAAAAACATGTCAATTCCAACCGTCAGAACCTCAAGAAATCTATCAAACCTGGCATCAATGCATTCATCCTGCACACCAATGAAATCCCATTTTTGTGACTCCAAATAGCCATACATTTCATTTATACCCTTATTAGTGAGTGGACGACACCGACGATACTGGGGGGCGCACATCATCATTGTGCAGCTCTATTGATATATCCAATGCCAGATGATCAGAAAGTAACGGATCAAAGATACTCAATTTATAACTAAGACTATCACCAAAATTAAGAAAAATATTGTCAATAGAATTAACATGATGGGTTTTTTGAAAAATCTGCCTATAGAGATTAAAGGTACCCATAAGATCCATAAAATCTTGGCACCTGTTACTATAATATGCCTGCATGGCCCCACAAGACAAAACGCAGCACTCTCCATTATGCCCATAAAAACTTCGAAGTCTCCCATTGGAAGACGGTAAACAATCAATATGGTCATGTTGTGGTCCTCCACCTTGACAGCAGCCACTTCGCAGTCAGATTCTGATGACATGCTGACGAAAGATGGAATGACTTTCTGCACTTTATACATACAACAGATGAAACTTTCTTATTTTTACAGCATTCATAGTCACTTTTATCTTCCGCTACACTATTTGCGCGCGTTCGTGTTGGCGCCATCAAGTGCCACACAAAAATGTTCAGCTGCCGAAAAAAAGGAGGGTTTTCTTGCACTTGGCTATGTAAGTGTAGCCAATTGAGTGTAAACAAAGCAGAAATTCTTGCTATTTTGTGAAATTTTTTAAATATTTCTTTCTTTAAATTATTGCTGAGTTGCACTTGCTTTAGGTACCTAGAACATATTGATATATGAATACCTGGTAGCCATTTTGGTTGTGGAAAGAGGGCTCGGAAATTTAAAGTTTTAGTTTCCCAGGAATGATTAACTTACCCAAAAACACCAGGATATACTTTAAATTAGTCCGCCATCTTAGATTTAAATCTTAAAAACAAAAATTTTGATTGTTAACAACCACGCACCTATTTAGCCTACTCGGAAACATTACAACAAACACTAATAGAGTTACTAACATTATAGAATGGACCATATAAAAGGTTTACATCCTTGTAGAATGGCCCAGTTAAAGGAGATAATTATGTCTATTATTGTCTCCACGGCAATGCGCATCTGTCAGTCAGTGTCATTTTTTGATACATAAGTATTGATATGTAGTACAGGCACGCTGCTTGTTTTTCTAAAAATAGTAGTAAATATATCACATTAAAATAGAACTAGTGCATTATGAGTTAATACAGTCCACAATCCAGCAGTTTCGCAACAAACACCTTCAAAAGCATTTGACATAGGATGCGCTTGTATTTTGCTATATTAAAATCGCCATCTTGGATTTAACACACAAGGATTGAAAATTTGAGCTTTTTACATGCATGTGTTCAGCATACCTTAAAACATGTAAATCGACACCGATCTTGTCAAAATAGCACAAGAAATGTTTATTTTATAATTAAAGGGCACAAATTTGACCGCCATCTTGAATTTGAGGCATGAGAACTAAAAATTTGGACTGTTGACGTGTTCAGCGACCTCAAAAATCTAAGGATTCACCTGTTAATCAATTATTGTTACACTTGCCATTAGAACCAATTTTTTAGAATTCTTTGCCTCATCTATATGGTAAAAAGCAGGTTTCACCAAGAAAAATTAGGTTGCTGACACTATATAAATCCCAACCAGCCAAACTAATAAACAACCCCAATAACAATGGATAGCAATGAAATAAACAGCGACATTTTCGGTTTTTATCTGGACCGACAATAGATTTGGATAAAGGGAAAATTACTTACACCAAATCCAATATTCTTTTCTTAATAGTAGACAGATCCATGGGAATCTTGATGATTTTCTTATAAGTAGGAAATTGTTTGGTGTTAACTGGCAAGAGGAACGGCCACGCATCGTCGTGGCACTCGAGATCTTCAAGAATCATTCGGCACGGGATCAACTCTTTGATCAGTTTCTTTTGGGCCTTTTCTTTGTCTTTCTCTTTTTTGGCGGCTATAGTCGAAGGGGATCCTTCAGTGGTGGCGACGCTGACGTTCGACACCACTGAAATATCGCTGCCCTGACTGCAATTCGTTGTCGGCGCGTCTTCGTTGGTAGTTACTGAACTATGGGAAGGGGTTGGACTGTAACAGATATTTACCGATTAGATATACAATTATTCAATCGAATTCAGCTAACAGAATTAAGAGGACATACCTAGCAGGGGGTTGATCCGACGACTCACTTTCCCTAGGAGTGGTCTTGTTCCGTTTAACGGCTTTCTTGGGAGGTTTCCTAGAGATGCAGTTGGTGCAGTACCATTTACCGCGAGGAACTTTGTGTATCTGAGGCTGGATACAGTCTGTGTGATAGGCGCGCGGGCACAGCTCGCACACGATCAGTCTGGTGCCGGCAGTCGACACTTTTCGGCCGCAAACGATGCAGTTGCGTTCGCCGGTCGCTTTGTTCATGCATTCGTGGCAGTACCTAGAAGAAATTATACTTTGTTCAGGTGTGTCCTATACAAAACAATGGCTCACACTTACCAATCACCTTCCGGAATGTTTTCCATTTTGGGCTTGAAGCAGTAAGTGTGGTACCCACGGTCGCAGCTGTCGCAGAGCAACAGCTTATCTTCATTATCTCCGCTATGGCAGAACTGACAGTTCTAAAATCAAATAGGCAAATTAGGATAATTGTCAGCGAGGTTGTTGAAAGAGCCAAATAATATCGATTATTCAGTGATTTATTGCATTATCTTGTAAGATATTTATTTAATATTAAACTGTTATCGGCAACAAATACAAACTGACTGCCAAGTTGATGGTGAATTAAAAGATCAAATCTACATCCGTTGATGCGTTGATACAAACACATCAAATGACCGGCACTTGCCACATAAAGTTAGTTTTTTTACACGAAGGAGATGGCTATTTGTATATTAAAGAACCTGCAGATTTGACATTTTCCTTCATACGATGATCTTCAATTTTTATAGAACATGATCGATCATTTGTCCTTTCAACAAAACCTACAGTGACCACAAATATTACACTACTCTACAAATATTGCGCCCTTTTTATTTACAGTGATATCAACACCACACCACACTTATATATGTACGAACAATACAGTATGAGTCCACGGTGCAGCAAAGCTCGTATATGCTTAAAGAACTGATGAGGTGGTTATTCGAAGACACGTGAGAATCCAAGTTACACCTGTAAACTCTTAATTTCGTGTCATTCATTACAAAAATTGAAATTATGTCAACATTCTTGCAAACCATGAATATGAATGGTAGATACTACCATTTCCAACAAAATTAGGGATCTTCATAGCCTGTTTTATTGTTCGCGATGATTTAAAAAATGTCCATTCAATTTCTTCTGCATTATCAACTTGTCACACTGTCTAGGCAGCCCTTGATAGATTGATTTAATGTAGACTGTAGTAGGGCATTTTCTAGACATGTAGAATAATTAGTCTTTGAAGGGTTGCAAAGGGAGTAGTAACTAACCCAAACAGCTCTGGGTTTATACTGGTTTTATTAACAATTTCATTTGTATTTATACAAAAAAGTTCCTAATCTAAATACTACAAAACATATATACAAAAATTATGATATGTTATAATTTAATTGTTACAGACGGTGACCTCCTTCGTTGCGTAATTTGCTGCAGTGCCTTTTTCTGGGTGTTGGCTGGATCGTTGTAGATGTGGAAGGTGTCTAAGTCTATACCCCGATCAACCTCTTCTCTATTTCGAGGGTGGCTTGTGGTGATATTTTTGTCTTTTGTAATACCATAGTCCACTGAATTGCAGCTAATACTGCTACTGCAGAAATCGTGGTGCTGCTAATTACTGTATTATTGAATGAACTGTCAGTTCATGGTCGATTTCTACTTTTTCCTCCATGAGGGAGTCCAGGCTTCCAGAAGCAGTGATTACGGGTTCCCTATCTGAGCTTAAATGGATTTTAGCAGAGCGAGGTAATGTAGTTAAGTTTATCCTGGCAGGTTTATTAAACATAGTTTTACGTACTGATATAGGCCCGCTTCTTTTTGGAGTTAATATGTTTTTGCTCGTTTTTACATAGCCGTTTTAGGACAATTCAATAATTCCTGTATAGTTTAATGTGATTTCATCTATTATTCCATCGCAGATAACTGCAACCCTTGTTTTTGATGGTGATATAAATAACCAATCATTGGGTAATATAAGTGGCTTCCAAATCAGGGATTGCAGCCGGTTTTCTTGAGTGTCGCATGTTGTGTTTTCTGTTCGTTGATATATTTCATTAATCACACAATGCGGACTATTCTCGATGCTTTCTCGATGTTGTTGCTGGAGCACAAACATATACATCGTGGTCTATCGTAATGTAGTCATGGAAATCTCGTTCGCTGATTTCAAAATAGAGAGCTGCCTGTTGTAGTTTACAGCAAGTTTGTTGTTAGGTACATCCAAAATTCAGTATGCCTTTGGCGTGATCTTTAGAGGAATGGGAGTTGCTTTTATGATTAGGAAGTCGTCAACTTCGGTTATAAGGAAGTACCCAAGGTGTGATGGATTCTCGTCGTTATGAGTGGAAATGTCACAATTTGTAAGTTTGACGGTAACTTTCTGGATGCCTTGGCACTGGTGATATCAGCTCCAACAGGTGGCTTCGGTGATAGTGCACATCTAGCAATCGCTGATGATATTCCATTATATTATCAATAAAAGTGGATACCATTTGATAACTGGTTAGAAGGCGGACATTTAGGAGGTTTCTATCTACTGCTTGACACCAATAGCTCATTTCTCTTATTGTCTCGCTTATCTTTTCCTGGAATCGTCTGAGTTGGTTGTTGATTCTTCTTTCTGTGTTGTTAAACTTGGTTAGCGCGTGGAGCATGAACTTTGTTTGATGGCTGGATGCCTTAATTAGCTTTTTTTGATTCTGTTCCAACTTGTCTATATCCAGGTGCACTTCATCGTTTACTCCGAAGAGGGAGTTGAGCAACTTCTCAACTATACCTAGCTTCTATGTCTTATGTCTTCCATTTCTTTGTCCATCGATTCTATTCGGCTTTGCTCTTCTCGTAGCTGGTGAATTAGCGAAGAACATTGTGTGTTTGCAGCTAATTCCTTGGCACTATCACAAAGGGAATTTAGCTGGAGTATCGAATCGTTTATATTTTTCGTATCGTTGCCTAGTTGATATTTATCAAACTTCACTTCTAGTCTGAACACTCCTCTGTCTATGTTGGCATGGCCAACCCCTTGTATATACAAACCCTGGAGGTGGGTAATGTACCGTACACTTTTGTAGTGTTAAAAGAAAAATGATTGCTATGGTTACAGTTCTCCATAGGTTGGTACCTCTGTTTCTTGTATGTTCTCTGGTCGGTTCTGACTGCGTGGGTATTATTAACTTGTGTATAGGACGTTTAGAGCCAGTTTCTTCAAGTCCGAATAACTTTATTCGTAGAATAATTACTATGGCTACAATTGAATTAACAATCGTTGTCACAATAAATATTTGAAGAATAAAGTTATCCGTGCTTGAAGAAACTGGCCCTCAGTCACATTTCCTCTCCTGACTTCTGGATAGATACTACCCGTACCACTTTGCCATTTGCTTGGGTTGATGTCTTGATCGTTCACTAGTACTACTTTTCCGACCCCAAGTGTTTTGTGTAACGTCTTCCATTTGTACCTCTGCTGTAGTTGGTTTAAGTAGTCTGATGACCATCTTTTCCATAATCCTACTTTGATTTTCTGTACCAATTTCCATCTTTCATTTAAATTGGAATTAATTGTTGTGCTGATAGGATCTGGAAACTCTACCATGGGTCTGCCAATTAGAAAATGTCCGGGTGTCAGCACTGGACCACTTGGATCGTTACTTAGTGCACATAGTGGCCGAGAATTTAGACAAGCTTCTATTTGGTGCATAAGCGTTGTCATTTCTTTATATGTTAGGCAGGTCTCGCCGATCACCCTCTTCATAATATGATATTTCATGGGGTTGATTCCAGCTTTCCATAAGCCTCCAAAGTGAAGCGATGCGGTGGGGTATGAAATGCCACTGTGTCCTATGTTGGCTAATTTGTCTTATATGCTGGAGGTCTTGATCATATCTTGTACCTCCTTGTGAAGAATCTTACTGGCCCCCACCCATTGTCACTGTGGATATGTGCACACTGTCCTCGTCTTGCAATGAATCCTCGAAAGGCTGCCAAAAATGTATCTGCTGACATGCCGCTGACCACTTCTATGTGAATTGCTTTGGTGGCAAGACAGACAAATATGGCTATGTATCCTTTGTATGCCTTATAACATCTCCGTTTAGTGGTCCTAATTTGAACTGGACCGGAATGTACACATGGGTGAGAGGGGGTTATTCTGGCAGAGGGAAGGTTTTCCATTAATTGTTCTGTAGTTTTTGCTTTATAGCGGACACATTTTCCGATTGCTGATTTGACAGCTCGCTTGGCATTGACGATCCAGAATTGCTTTCGTATCTGTGCCAATGTTGTTTGGTTCCCTCCGTGGAGAGTTCTGTCGTGTGTGTCGGTTATGACTAGCTTGGTCAAGTGACAGTTGCATGGCAGTACCATGGAGGGTTTTTTTCCGTATGGCAATTGTGACTCGAGGCGCCCTCCAACTCGTAGTGTGCCTTTCTTATCCAGGAATGGGTTGAGATTCATTTTCCTTGTTTCCTTGATACCGTTTTGTTTTTGCAGCGCCTTAATTTCTTCGAAGAAGTACCTCCGTTGTATATTTCTCACGATATGTTCTAGTGTGTCTTGGAGTTCTGGTACTGACAGCTTCTATGTATTTTTTTCTATTTTTGCAAATACTGCTAAATCGTTTGCAAAGTGACATCGTTAGTATAAGCTTGTTTAATATTGAGAATCTGGCTACTGTTTCATCCTCCTCTGGATGTTTTATTATTATAGCGTGGCAAGTAATTTTTGTTTCCTCTGGATGAGTGTTAATGATGATATTTATGGTGGCTACGGTTTTTGACTCTTTTATCTTAAGCCATTCTGGGCCTTGCCACCACAATGTATGGTTTGCTAACTTTGAGAGTTCCATTCAGCTGGATTTTCTTCACCTCTGATGTGGTCCCATTTCTTTTTAGGAATGAATTTGAACGACTCTATTTGCCACAAATGTTTTCCATTTGTAGGGTCACCTCTTATCCATCACAGTGCAATCATAGAATCTGTCCAAGCATAAGCAGCCGTCTGGCTGCATGGCATTGCTTCTAGTGTTTGTTTCATTATTTTAGTTAATAATAATGCTGAATAGTCTAGAACTATAGCAATAGTTCTAGTTCTAGTCTCGGTAATGCTGCTATCATTTTTATTGGTGCTACTTTTGATTTGGCCATTAGCAACGTTATCTGGAAACCTTGATTGTTATCTATTGGTACTTTTATATAGATTACTGCTCCATATGCCTTCTCAGATGTAGCTCTACATTACTACTTGAGGTTTGCTTTGTCCAACGTGGTATTGGTTTTCTACATTTTTCAAGTCTTCTTCAAATGCTTTCCATTTTGAATGGATTTTTTCCGGAACTTCGTCGTTCCATTTTAATTTCTGCAGCCAAAGATCTTGAAAGAGTTTTGACTTTATTACTACTGGAGCAAGCCACCCCAATGGATCAAATAGCTTTGATACTTCTGACAGGATTGTCCTTTTGATTACTTTGGTAGTTGCTTTGAACCTAAACGTGTCATTATGTGGTGCCCAGTGCATCCCAACTGATTCCCGGATGTTGTCTTCCGTTATCTCGAGGTCTTCTTGATTGTTTAGGCTAGTTTCAATTGATTCAATTATTTCACTGCTGTTACTTGTCCATTTTCGTAGTGTAAAACCTCCTGATTTGAACATGTTAATTAATTCTGTTTTGAGATTTTCCGTCTCTCTAATTGTGTCTGCGCCTGACAAGAGATCATCGACGTAAAAGTCTTTAATTGTGACTGCAACTGCTTTTGGGTATCTAGTCTTTTTATCTTCGGCTAGCCGTTGAATCGTTTTTATTGCTAGATATGGAGCAGCTGTTGTTCCATACGTGACTGGTTTTAGAGTATATTCTTCTATTGGACGAGCTGGATCAGTTCTCCATAAAATTCTTTGATAATGTTGGTCTTCAGGATGAATTTTTATCTGCCGGTACGTTTTCTTTACGTCTGCTGCTGTTGCTATTTTGTGAAATCTCCATCGCAGTAGAACGTCTGATAGTTCTGGCTGAAGTTTAGGTCCAGAGTACAGAGTTTCATTTAGACTTAGTCCATTTGACATTTTTGATTATGCGTCAAACACCACCCTTAATTTTGTTGTTGAATTTGATTCCTTTATGACTGGCTGATGGGGGAATATAGTATTTTGCTATTTTGTCATGACTTTGAACTTCTTCCATATGTCCCAAGGTCTGATATTCTTGCATGAATTGTTTGTATTCTTGGCTTAAATTTTCTTTTCTAACGAATCGTTTTTCTAGCTGAATAATTAATCTAGCTGGTGCTCGGTTTTCTGGATATTCCCAGTTTGCCTCCAGTTCATCGAATGGTATTCTGACGGTGTAGGTGCCATCAGCATTTCTGACTGTGTTGCCTTCATAATGTTCTTCACAAAATTGCTCTGCTTCTGTAAGCTGCCTTTGTTCTGACACTTCTTCAATTTCCCAGTATTTCGTGAGTTGATTATCTTCTTCTATTAGACTTGTTAATCCGTGTATCTCAAATTTGCTCCGGCTAGTGTTGTTTATCGCCCCCAGATAAGATCCATCCTAGCTCTGTGCCCAAAAATCCTGTCTTCCTGATTCCTTCTAGTATGTTCTCTGCATACTCCTTAGCTCCTAGGATCATATCAATAGGACCAGGCCGGGAGAATGTTGGATCGGCCAATTTTCATTTGGAGTGGCCTCGTCGGTAATGAGTGTGTTAGCTTTGGTAAAACTAAGCATGGGACCTGTAATGCAAAATTGCTTGTGAACCGAGGTTCTAGCATCTTCTAGAAATAAATCTTCTTATTGCAAAAATAGCTGCTACATTTTCTATTGGAACTACTCTGATAAGACGGACATAAATTCTTCCTATTCCCAGAGGTCTAAAAAAATCTAATTTTACCTAAATTGGTTATATCGACAGCTGTCTTGTTCAGGTGGAGGTTTTCACTTTCTAATTATTAAATGTTTTTTAACAACTAAATGTGCATTGCTTTGCTGCACATTAAAATGTATCATTTCGCGATCTATAATAAGAAGCTGAAAAATTAATAGAATAATGTATATGAAAGAAAAAATTCCCATACATTTAAGCACTTCTTACTACCACCAATGCAAATTTCACTATAGAATACCTACCTCATACCTAACATAATTGCCTAAATGAAATTTGTGTATATCCTTTTAAAGATCAAATGTGTTCTCAGTTCTCAAAACTAAAGAGCTTCACCGCAACGTTTACTCGTCCTGTATATATTTACAAATATTGTATTCTAGAAGAAACAGCCTATTAGTCTATGATAAATCTAAATCTATGTTATTCAATTTTCGGATAAATTGTGCTGTGTTAAGAGGTGAGAACGGAAACACTATTGAATGTAATCAGATATTCAATGAAAGCGATGGATATTCAGTTGCGGGTGCATATCATGCAATGTTTTATGCACTTTAGCCAAATGCCGGTTTCCATTGCCCGAGTTCAAAGTAATGGAAAGAATAGATTTGTATAGATTTGCAGTTTCATTAACATTTAAGCCTGCCACAGTGTTCTAAGTAGAGCTCCAAAATACTGGAACACAGAAGGACGGATAAAAAATACCAATTCATGAATATTGACTCAAAATTATTTCTTTAAGAACGAGCTAAAGACTAGGATATAAATCTCCTATACAAGCAACTTCTGATTGTGTTGTATTCTGCTGATTTAATATTTTTAAATGTATATGTATACTGCTGAACCTTTTAGTTATATTTTTATTATAATTTTAAGAGAATATTTGTATCATGTCCTACTTCAGCTAAGTATTTGGCTATAGACAGCCATATCTTATTCCTTCTAAAGGCTATAGTTGGAAACCCCACCACTGCCAACGCGTAAACCTAGCAAAACAATATACC
>MU191564.1:0-11161 GCA_016904865.1 Pissodes strobi
AAGATGCATCCACCTGTAGCCGTGTAGCTGATCGTGCGTCGATATTTCGTCGCCTGAATGCAGAACTATACTATGTCCAAAAAGTAAATTTTTCAGGAGGCGATTTTTTTATTTTGGGATCATACTATTTAAGTATTTTATAGTATGAAACCGAATTTGAGCTCAAAAATTAACCAGTAATTAGTTGTTTTATGTATAAGAAGTATGAACTAAGTAATTGTTGAAAATATGGACATACAATAGTTATGCAACTCCAAACTATTGTAAGTCCATAACAGTGGACTTGCAATATTGAGTGAAATGGACTTGAAATAGTTCTGATATCTCGTAAGTTTAAGAAAATAATCAAACGAAATGTTGTGTACATTTGAGTTTTATTTAAAGTGTTTAACAACGTAAAAACACACACTAGGAACATGCACAAAGTAATTTTAATTATCATTCGCACTGTCAGTATGAACCCGAGAATTTTATGTCGTAAAATTTTATGTAGACAGCATTAGTTTGTAGCATACACGAACCCCATTGGGTTAGTTTATGGTTTGTAGTATGATACACTGACATTACATTTGGGCACAGGGAGAACCTGTTGCATATCAAAAACAGCAGAAAATAGTAGAGGGTTTTTCGTGAGAGTTCTTGTCATTATTTTTAATTTGACGCTATATCTCTTTATTTTTCAAATGTTGTTTGTAATTTTCTTCCATTTCTATTTTTTTTCAGCCTGCATATTTCCAAATTGTGGCACGTATCGCACAGGTCTTTTTAGGTATATAAAAAAGACAGATTAAGTTCAGTATTGAAGACGATAGATACTTTCTGCACTTATTTTTATTATATTGTTGTCTTGGCAATATATCTGAAATATTAAAGGTTGCTGGCAAATATTTTCGTCGAGTAAAATTTATACAATAGTGACCTTCCATTGTATCGAAAGCGTTAATGCGAGTTCTAACAGAGTTCTTGACCGATTCGTCTAGTAAAGAATTCTTACATGCCTTACCTTTTCTGTCTTTTGCAATCGTGCCTAAGCTATCCAATTTTGAAACGACCGTTACTACCATTCCACTTATGCTAAAAGTATTGAGAATTTTTTTTTGCAAACCATTATTATTTTGCCCTCGCTTGATAAGAAATACGTGAAAGTACTTTTCCTTCGGCTCTGGATCTCTTTATCTGCTTCTAATTTGGAACGTTTTTGAGACCTTTTTTCCCTTCAAGACAAGCGAACTTTGAAATAAAGTCGCGTTGCCAATTTATGTCGCTCGATGACCAAAAGGCTAAAAATATTGATTTTCTTTCTTCCTCTGAAATTTTTTCGTTGCATTTATTTCTGTAGTTTTCACATGGAGGTTTCAATTTTCTTTCTGCCTGAATGATACTTTTCCAGGTCACATATTCATTTCCACTGTTCCTAGAACTTTTAATATAGTTTATTTTCCAATTTTGAACACATCATTTTCTTTTTCTGGTCTTCTTGCCTTCTTCTTTTACGTCATCATTTTCATTATCACTATTTTCGATTTGTTATTGTTGCCTTGATTATTTAGAACAAAATCTGGGTCGTCGCTTTCATGGTCCATTGCATATGGATCGGGTTCTAACGATGACGATAGAAAAAAGTCATCAGTTGTATCTACGTTGTTTAAAGTAGCTAAAGTCGTTCGCTTTTGTTGGTTATTAAAGACCTCATATTTTGGGCCACATTAGTTAAGGTAATTAAAGGCGTTTGTTCTTGTTTTTGTTGGTACCAAAGAGCTCACTTAGGTTTGATTGTAATATTTTAAAACTAGAATCAAAGTGCGTGCTAGTAATTATAGTTGAAGTTTCGTTTGTCACTAATTCTTGTGGAGGGTGGAGAAGAAACATTAGTCGATTATCGTAGGTTTCGTTATTAGTAGCTTCTAATTTGGTATTTACGGGTACGACATGCTTCGTATACCTGAATCGAAATAATTTTTCGTAAAAGAAAATAGGAAGGCTGTAGATTTTTAGTAGATAATATTTGCATTTTTGCGGCGCAAATCTGCATAAAAAAATAAAAAATTTTCAGACATGTTTAGTTCAGTGTGCTTTTTCCGAATTTGCAATAAAAAAATTGGTAAACGAGCCTATTTGAAACGAGTGACAATGACCTATTTATTTATTTGTTATTATTAGTTCGAGTCAAAACTCGACGTCAAGGAATAAATATTATTTATTTGTGTATTTATTGCCTTCTGTCCCAATGTGTCCAATGTGTTTCCTCTAGCCGTGCCCTTTGTTAGAACTATCTGTTCTTTCTGCGCCTTAAAGCATTATATAATTAGATTTTAATTTGCTTTATTTAATTAAATATACATACCTTGTGAAATATTTGCAGTATTTTGTAATAAACTAATAATTTTTTGGCTTCTGCTGCTGCCATGATGCCAGATTTAAAATATTTCTTATACAGCAGACGAAGTGTATGTCCACTATTTACTAATTCAAGTTCGTGTTAGCCAAATCAAAACTATAATATGTCCACGTTATTTTTTGGACATACAATACCGAGCTAACACGTAATAGTTCTGCACTCAACTGAAGCGCGATCAACTATTACACGGTATTTTACTAAATTAGAGTGGAGGGAGAACTGAGCGCTGAGACTTATAATACTTCTGCATCCAACGAAGCGCGTTATTAACTATCATATTCCATCATAAACCGATTTTTGATAAATATGGACTTACACTAGTTCTGCATTCAGGCGACGAAATAGTAAATGTAATTTTTAGGTCCATATTTGAATTAGGAACCTTCCAAAAAAAATGTTTTGAAAGGAACAATACATATGAAGCAGCGAGGCAGGTATCCAGTTTATACAGCAGTTGATGCAAGAAAGGGCACTTTTCTTTAGAGCAAATAGGTATATGGACAAGCAAAGCATAATATTTAAACAAGATGACATGATGTATACTTCCGTCATTGTCTAAACAATGCTTCCGTCTTCCATCACATGTAATTCTAAACTTTCAACAGAATTGATCAGTTTAAAAATAAAGCTGCCGCCAAAAAATCATGTCTAGATTAAGACTTGTTCATGTTAAAAACATCTTAGTTAGATCAACACAAAGAATATAAAAGCTTATTTCAATTTTCAGCTTTGACCAGAGGGAAAAAATCAGATTTAATAAGGATGCTATCAAAAAATGGATTCTGAATAATGAAAAATTCATTATGATTTTAATGGATGTTGACTACGAGCAGAAGTTCATTTCATGTAGTGTGTGTTACGAAATAAAGTAGGTACACTGTTTGACGAACCTGTATTTGATCTAAAATAAATATATTAATTTTACTCAACGTTGTTTGATTAACTTACTTCGATCTCTTCTTTCTTGTCGATAAAGCTTTAAGCTAAACGGCAACAATAAAAAAAAATCTTAAATAAAATATGCATATATTACCTAATATATTTAAAACAATACAAAACAGGAATACACCTCTGGTTCTTGACAAAAGCTAAATAAAGAACCTTAAACGTGGAAAAAACTGTAGTTTCTCGAATTGAAATTTTTAATACAAATAGTTTTTTTCAACGATTTACTAGCATATTTTTGCACTACTTTACTTGTTTTCTTGTTAACTATTTTTTTTTTAAATACTACATATCTACTAATTATTTTTTGACTCATGTTATGACAAGGTTCTGTGATAACTGTACTATCAATTTTCCATTTCTACCAAAAAACTAAATCATGCGTTCATGGTAAAAAATCCAATCCATTCTTGACTCGTCAGTTTGCTCGGAAAAAAGCCTCGATATGGAATCCGATGAGATTTCAAGGCAAATTCACGCTTTGTAGACGCCTTTCTTTCCACCTTGGTTTTGGAAATGGAAAATATGGTTGGGATAGCATTTGGCTTTAACTTCTTATCTCGTCTTTTTTCCTCCCACATGCCTGGTGCAAAATGAACCTGCAAGAAAAGATAATCCGTTAGTACATTGTAATGTACACATCACTTAATTATGCAAATTGAGGCATGACATTTGACGAACATGTTACTTAGACTGTGTTGTACGTTGCTGGCTAAGCTCGAGTCAGCTAAACCAAGACTGGTGGTTGAAGAATCCCATTTAAAATACATTGCAAATAAATGATCTAATTTGACAGCAATGTATTAAGGAGTTCAACCACCAGTCGTAGTTCAAATAAGCTCTCAAATAATCCTCTATTTTACAACCAGGCCCTACTAACTACATAACAGTCACTAGGTATATGATGGTAAACATGGAATGTTATAAATGTTAAAGTATTTTTTGTACTTCCAGGACTAAAATGGTTAATTTAATCCTAAGGGACTAAAGTACATTTGGACTGTGATCGTGATCACAAAGTTATCGACACTGACAACTTGTTTACTTATACTGTAACTAAGTGTTTCAAAGTAGAACAATACAATATTCAACTGGTAAAGAAAAGCCTAATATAACATTTTATATCAAAAAAGGCATGCAGCTGCAATCTACTACATTCTTATAAATACAAAGAGTAGAATATAACAACAGTCTTTGGTGTGACAAAAAAGACTCGTGAAACAATCACCCTTCAACTTTACATGCCCACGATTTTTTGAAATCACTACATATAGGATAATAATGTATTGGTGGGCCTGTAAAAAGCCTGCAGGGCATGTAAAAGCCTACGTCTGATTAAATTTTATAGATAATCTACTTTAAAATACCACGTGTTTACCTACCTTGGTACCTACGAAAGCAGCAAAACTACACCTTAAAACGTAATATAACTTTAATGTCTAATTGGATATACCGAAACTACACACACAGGTTTAATAGTCAGCAAAAAAGTCACTAGAAAAACGCATAAAATCGCTATAAATCACAAAAATTATCCACAGTCACATATGAAAACAAACTAAATTTGCTCCAAAATGGCGCAGCCAATCAGCGCGTTGACGAAACATTGTCGTCACTGTCCTGTATAAAGCCACTGTACCCCGGCGATATTCCTAGCGCCATCTGTTGTAACAACGTTTACCCAGATAGCACACGATGTCCATAGTACATCCGAAATTTGTCCAAATACCTTCCAGTATATCCATGGACAAAAAATCAACATCCATTGGCGAGCCTTTTGTGGCGTGTCAATGTATAGCCGTTTATTTTATGTCCAGTGGACATCCGATATAGGTCCAAATACCATCCAGTACATTCATAAGTCCAAAATGGATATCCATTGGTTAGTCATTTTTAGCATGCGAATGTATAGCCGCTTCTCTCTGTCCAAACTATATCCTTTTGTTGGACTTAAGTAATAATAATTTTTAATAAAAATTAAAACCAATCTAGGCCGCAATTAAATTTGTACTCTATATTTTTTTAATTCGCTTTTCATAATATATGGAGAATGAAAGGAACCTTTCACCCTCCATATCATAAACCAAAAAAATTAAGGTAAAGAAATAGAAATTCAGCATAACAAGCGCCCTCATCTGCGACTTTGCGTTAGTTCCTTGTTTCTTTTAGGAAAAAGGAAAAAGATTACATATTATTCGATCACATGTGCCACGCGATCTTGTTTGTAATTTCAATTGGAAGATCACGTGGACATATGCCATCAATAATGCCTTATGTTATCTCGCAGCAGTCAAATTAATCCAAATGACTAGTTTCATTCCATTTTCAGTTGGTATTCTTTTCTTTCTCTTATTGTTAAACAAGGATGTCACTTGTCAAATGTCATTTGGCGCGTGGGAGGGAACAGTTACGTACATTTTTCGTATCTTTTTGTTATTCCTAATCAAATTATTATTAGGATAATTCGATTGTTTTAAAAGTCTTGCATTCCTTTGTGGGTATCCGGTAAATATATTACCAGTTCCAGTGCCAGTGCATAATTATTATTGTTTCGGTGATCTGTGGTGACTCTGTTCAACGCCACCGGGCGTTATTTTTACGTTGTTCTTTCGCCATCGTTTGTGCTTGTGGAAAAAGGACATCTACGCCTAACTTTTTAATAACTGTGACATTTAAATAAATAATATTTAGTTGAATTATGTATATGTGCTTTATTTTATTAAAAATGGTAATTTTTTATATTTCAAGAGCTCCCCCTAGAGGTTTTAAGTACTTCTAAAGTTAGAAAAGATAATTAAATACAAAAGTTTTTTTCCAAAATTTGTCATTTTGCTGGTTGTCAATTTTCTTATAGAGCATCCTGTATATATAAAAAGATCTTTTCTCTGATTCCAAATAAGTATATTATAATGTATAATTTAAGAAAATTTACAACCTGTCAAATTTGATGTTTGGACAAATATTTTTAAACTTTTGATTAGAAATTTTAATGATTCAGAAACTCTAGCCTTTCATTATTTTCTAACTTAAAAAATAACCCTATACAATCGAGCATAAATTATTAATAAAACATGTCCAAAATGAATCCCAATATGTTACCCCTATGGACAAGAGTTGGAATCCAGAAGGATATCCATGCGTGTGTCGTTTGTATAGTCCAATGGACCTCCATTGAATGTCCCTTGGACAAATTGTGGATATCCAATGGACATGCCATATGTCCATTATCCAATAACAAACATCCATAAGCTGTCCATTGAATTGCAATGTGTTATATGGGTACTCATCTGAGCCCGGCCGCGTAATCTACGCCGAGTCGGCCAATCACTGAACTTTTACGGCGAAGACGGAGGTAATCAAGTTAGTTCCTCAAAATTTCATCTTTAATAATCGAATTTGTAAAACCTAGGCAGCGTATTTCGACCAGATCTGTGTTAAAATGCATAAGTTTATGTTAGACAATCGCTGATGTTAAGTTTCATATAACTTCTCTGTAATTACATGATTTGCTCTTTTCATTTCCGCATTGATGCATCTTCTCACGCCAGAAGAGGAGGAGTCAACGCCTTGGAGTTGATCTAGTTCTCACGTTCTAAAATTCAGTAGCATCTTGACCCACAACCAAGTAAGTCTTGAGACCCCATAATCTTCCAAGATATCTACTGAAGTGACATGTGTCATTGTGGTATCCAGCCATCTCAAGCCTACAAGTAAATGTTTTATCGGCACCCTGCCTGCCATTATTCTTTCATTCAGTATGACGCTGTACCATTGCTTTACTAGCGTCCTTATGGCAATCGCCCATAGGGGTTCTCACAATCGAGTCTTGTCTCGAACCCCAAGTAAGTAAACAGTAAACACACATGTTTACAATCACTAACGCTCTACCATCGCTGTACTAGCGTCCTCATGGCAATCGCCCATGGGGGTTCTCACAATCGAGTCTTCTCTCGAGCCCCAAGTAAGTAAACACACACGTTTACAATCACAACCTCTCAACATTCTCTAACGCTGTACCGTCGCTGTACTAGCGTCCCCATTGGTCTTGTCCATGGGGGTTCAATATTCAACATGCTTTATCAGAGTATAATATCGTTTTGTTATGCTCTGGCCTTATTCTAATATAAGGATTACCCGGCATCTTGTCTGCCAATATTCTCAAGATCTCACAAAGGCTATTTCCTCTACACGGATCTCAGCTTACCTATGCGACCTGCATAGCGTGTTTTAGTAATCATTTATGCGTGTACCAAAAACCGCATATCATGCATCCATGTCATGCTATTATGCAATAACTGCATACCATCTCAAACCACTACATTCAAGTCATTCTTATTTGCAAGAAATTGAGCTACATTGTATATAGAAGCTAGCAAGAGACCTAGTAAGTGTTTTAAGTGACTTTCCCTGTGCTGAAAGATAAACTGATGAACGATTGAACGTTGCTCGTCAATTGGTGAATCTAGTGTACATAGTAGCTTATAGGTGGACATTAAGGTAATATTTATCATATTATTATTGCTTGTATATTACCGTATTTTATCTCAAAGTTATCTCAGCTAACCGAGCTCATACGTAGCAGTTGCGCTGTTCCGCAGGAACTCTAAACAGACATTTAACTGTACTTACCTGCAAGATAGCGTTTATAATCATATACTTGTTTAGGTTTACAACTGTATATGCAATGCTTTAGCTTTTAAGAGTATTATTCCTGTCATATTCTGCAAGGTCAAGTTATACTACGTATAATGATTTAATGTTTATATTTTGTTTATTTATGAGCTTTCAGTTGTTTTCAGGTAAAATAACTTATTAAAATATTCATATAATGCTAAAGGTTTTTGTTTAATTTACAAAATCACTTTAGAACTTGCCCCTATGGTGAATTACAATGCCTACGAGCACTCTCTGTTTGTTTAGAAAATCGACCAAGATCGAATCTGAAACAGTGTTTGCTTTTTTTGAGACAGCTTTCCTACATTAAACTGGCCATTTTTTCCTCACCCCATTCTACGATGGCATTCATCTGCTCACTGATGGCAGCAATCTGATTTTCTCACTCGCGTTGGAAACGAGCAGCGGTCATTGGATTCCGCGACATGAATGAGGATATAAGAGTGCTGTCGTCTGCGAAGCTGTGAATGAAATTGTTTTTCCTGTCTAAGATTGTTGATATAGAGCAGGAACAATGGGGGAGATAATATACACTCTTGAGAAACTCCGGCATTGGTTTTAAATTCCTTCGAGAGATGTCCATCAATACCAACTCGGATACTTCGATTGCAAAGCCATAGAAGCAGTGCTGGTGGTAGTCTATATGCTGTCAATTTGCTTAAGAATCCATCATGCCATACCCTATCAAATGATTTGGATATGTCGAGAGCCACTGTAGGAGAATCACCGTAGGTCTCGATGGCTTTGGTCCACTGGTAGGTCACGTAAGTCAGGAGATCTCCCGTTGGTCTTTGCTTGCAGAAACCATACTGGCGATCGCTTATAATGCCTGCATGGCCGATTCGAGATATTTTAAGAGCTGTTCGTTGATCAGTTTCTCCATCACTTTGGACATAATGGGAACTAACGAAATTGAACGGTAGTTATTTCGGATCGTTTTTTACCTTTCTTCGGGATTGGTTGCACTTGAGCGTATTTCCAGCTAGAAGGAAAGCATGCAGTTCTTCTGTATGATATAGAGAAAAGCTTGGATAGTGAAGCTGTCAGTTCAGCAGCACATTTCTTAAGCACTATTGCTGGAACGCTATCCGGTCCTGTGGCTTTGTTATTGTCAAGGATTTTGAGTATTCGTTTCACTTCCCGTTGGCGAAATACCAGACCTGGCATTGAGGAATTCACTCTCGGGATAGTTGGGTGAGTCTTTCCTTGATGATGATAGGTATAATTTGATGCAAACATTTCGGCAAGAATATTCGCTTTTTCTTTGGCCGTTTCCGCTATTGAGCCCTCATCTTTGGTCAGTGGTGGGATCGACGTCCTTGAGAAACCCTAATTGACTGCTTTGGCAACTGACCAAAAGGATATTGATCCGTTAGGACAGTTGTGAAGCTTGTTCTTGATATGCTCGTTATATCCCTCCTTGCTCTCGTCAGTGGTCCGCTTACACTGGTTTCTAGTAATGATGAATATATTTCGATTTTCGGCTGTCGGATCTCGGCGCCATGTGCGGTAGGCGGCACTTTTAGCACTGACTGCTCTTGAGCAGTTTTTCCAAAACCATGGTTTACTGTTTGAGATACGTTTCATAGAAGAGGGGATGAAAACTTCCATACCAGCTAAATTTACTTGAGTTATCTCATCAGCAGATTTCCTGCTGAACTTATCTAATTTGCAGTAAACTATTTTCCTCGGAATCTAGAATCTAGAATTTACATTCTTTACGTTTTTCAAAATTACCAGATTTTTAAAATAGTATTCAGTTTGCAATCAGAATGCAGAAGAAAATGAAAACTCGATAGCTTGCTTGGTTGTTTTAGCATCATCATGGTCAGTGGATTAGACTTAATGCCAATTTTCACCCTGGAGCCTGGAATCTGGACAGAGACGGTCTTATCTAATGCAGATCCAAGTAACGGTAAAAGGCGTATAAACCTGGAATTCCCTGGTTCGATGCTCACCATGGGATTTCCATATTTTACTAAATCTGGCTAGAGCATGTCGTCAGTTATTTTAGACAAACTGAATGTTTCCATTTTCATTAATACTATGTAAACTGTTAAGTTCACAACTGTCAAACTATTATATTATTACACACTTTCTCTCTCTCTGCTAAATAATCTGGGAACGTAATTCTCAAATTATTGTAACAGTTCTCAAATGGAAAGAGAAGGTATAATTAGTATGTATTGTAGTCGCCACCTTACACCTTCTCTTCCTACGTGAGCGTAGTTCCATTGGCCCGAGAATTCAAGCCCTGGTCATTAATAAAACTGCCAATCGTATATTGTTTGTAGATAACGCTGTTTCTTCTTTGAATTTTTCACTTTGTAAACTCAGAAATAATATCTAGTTGAATAATTTATTTTAAATACAGTGAAGAAAGTTTGCTCGGTCCAGAAGAACCCAAAAATCAGTCCATACTCCGAAGGAGAACAGATACTGATGAAACAGATAAAGAATCGCCTGAATATAAGGGACTGAATAAATATTTTAATAAAAACAGATTGAAAGTCATATAACAGCTTTACGTCTCCCACACTTGCCTTGTATATAACATTAGAAATTAGTCTGTATGCACCATTTTTGTACATATCACACTGTATAGATTTCGCCTTAGGTAGTTTTTATTATATTAGATTTTTAGGTTTTTCCCTCAATAACGCCGACATTGTAAATATGCATTAGCCCTAGAAAACCCTCCTTGTAAAATATTAATTTCATATCGGCTAGCCTGAAGCTCATAAACATCGACCCTTGTAAAGGTAAAATATATTCAAACTTTTCCATCATAAAATCCAATCAGGAAAAACCCAAGTATAGGTAGCTCCGAAGGTACCTCGAACAAAACGGCAAAGAGATCCGGATGAAGAGAGGGAAAAATGAGCCGACGAAGGGACATGATTCTACTGTGAGAATCAGTTCATCTAGACCGATTATACAAGCATACCTTTTGAGTCCCCTCTCTCAGTCAGGCATTCATTTCTAAAAACATCCAAGTGTAATTCGATTAGATTTAAGTATAACGACAGAAATATAGTTCGTTTTCTGTTCGCACGTAGTCACGGTAGTTTTATTTACGCTCACCCTCCAGTGATAGAAAAAGGCGATTGTTGTCAGCACCAAACGACAGCAACCCGCCAAAGT
>MU191564.1:11171-34854 GCA_016904865.1 Pissodes strobi
AAAAAGGCGATTGTTGTCAGCACCAAACGACAGCAACCCGCCAAAGTATGTATTGTAGTCGCCACCTTACACCTTCTCTTCCTACGTGAGCGTAGTTCCATTGGCCCGAGAATTCAAGCCCTGGTCATTAATAAAACTGCCAATCGTATATTGTTTGTAGATAACGCTGTTTCTTCTTTGAATTTTTCACTTTGTAAACTCAGAAATAATATCTAGTTGAATAATTTATTTTAAATACAGTGAAGAAAGTTTGCTCGGTCCAGAAGAACCCAAAAATCAGTCCATACTCCGAAGGAGAACAGATACTGATGAAACAGATAATGAATCGCCTGAATATAAGGGACTGAATAAATATTTTAATAAAAACAGATTGAAAGTCATATAACAGACATCGAATTAACGAAGCTGTTTTGAAAACAACATGAACGTGCCAGTTTTAAACTCGGAAATATTTAAGGATCGGTTGGTGAGGGTGTTGGTCATTTGCGCGCCGCTGTCAGAAAAATATAGAGGTAGTCTTAATTTCACAGGACAGTTGCGCGCCGGCTACCTATTGGATATGGGACAGTTGCACGCCGGTTGCTTATACGTAAACTGCAGACGCGATAGGATCTCGCCACAAGGCGACTGTAATATGAATGTAGTTGCTTTTCATGCGTTGGGTTAGATTTGGTTAGTTTTTGTTGGTTGCGCCGCCGGAGCGAGCGCAGCGAGCGGGGGGCCAGGCATGAAGTGTTCAAATATTTGAGGAGGAAATTTAAGTTGGGTATTATATCTAACATTTATATTACAGTAGGTACCATTCCGAAATTCCTCGTTTGCTTGCAACTGTCCTATTAGGCCAGTACAACTAATGTTTAACCAAGAACACATTAGCATAAAGCTGCAACCACCAAAAACAGGTAGTACTATTCTTCCTTTTTAACCCACCAAAAGTCCCCATTGATCCCGTTTACCAAAAGGCCTCAAAATCATTTACGAAAATCGGCCAATTTTTATTTATGGCTCCGTAACTACGAAACTATAGGAGATATGAAAAAAATGAAAGAGAGCAAAATTGAAGAGCATAAAAAGATCATCAAAATGGATGCTTGCTAGTTTATTTATCTGTAATAGTTTTTAAGATACATACAAAATAATATGAAGCAAATACTAAAAATGCGACAGAAATATCATAATAATGTATACATTCATATTTATAGTACCAAAAAATAGTTGTAAACAAATTGCATAAATGACAAAAAAAGATGTTTGGTTTTTTAATGTGAATATAATATAATTAACAATAATCAAACTTGTTCATCGTCATCTAGTTGAACACCAGAATTAGAACATGATATACAATTGCAATTTGCACATAAACTTGAACAAAGCATATTCAATTTTCTAGAGCTATATCTTGCTTTGCATGAACAATAAATCATAGTTAATATAAAATCAGGGGCTATAGGTTGTGATGTTGTCAAAGGAGTCAACAAATTATTTTTTTTAGTCCAGCCCCATTCCAAGGGATTTTTTTTTATTCCCCATCCATTCTTGTATTTGCAGGTACACTCTGAAATGGTGGTATTTTGATGCTTCCAAATTTCCAAATTTATTAGTCTGATTACTTACATAGCTATTTGACACAAAACTTAATATAAAGCATGACTATTTCCTACGTCTGATATTAAGCCGGGCAGTGTTGCTGCACTGCCAGTGGCCATCAGCGGGGTCACCCATAGGGGGTTGAACTTAAACCTAACTTAATACTAAGTATGTGGCACTATTAAGGTGAGCTACTCTTTCTTTGGGTGAAGCCCCGTCAAAGACGCTATCGGTGTATAGGCAGCAAGCCTTATAGATTTGTTGTGAACGCTTCGAAATATGTACATGTAGGTAGTTTGCAGGGAAAACTACAGCAAAAAAAAACCCTGCTTATACTGCTCATTTGAGCAGGGAGTCAGAATATTTACATTTATTTACATTATGTACAACGTTCATTAAGACAAAACAATTAAAACTATATACAGTATGAGTGGGGACTTAGTAAAACTGAGTCTGTTCAAGTGAGAAGATGATATCAGAGCATACTGAGCGAGTACCGCGGTCCGACTGCGGATGCACGGACGCTTCGGTGGTTTGGAATCATATGCTAGCAATAGTGGGTTGGACATATTTATATGTCGACCAGCTCCCTTCACAGGCCCCGCCCACTCGTCCGAACGACGTGGATTGGTCTGCCGAGGAGATCCTCGCACGCAATTTTCAGGAGGTGATTACCTTCTGTGCTCCTAATATTAGGAGCGGTTAGTACGTTATATTTACAGGAATTTACAACTTATTCTAGGGTTAGTTGGGGTTGATAGTGTTAGTAAGCTATATTTACATTATCCTAAACGTATTACGTTTAGGGCGGCATAATCTGTCGATAAAATAGAGATATTTCCCGGTAGATAGTTCCATGTTTTATGGGATTCTCCGGTTCGTATCTTATATCTGCTATGTTGGCTGTTAGAGGGGAGCCTGCGATCTGTCGTTCAAAAAATCTGCATGCGAGGGTGTCGATATAGTCCTCGATGTATTCCATCTTGGCCCACGCATGCAGATCCTCAATCCTGACGCGGTCGTTTAGAGAAAGCGAGAATGCAGCCCTTAAGTAGTTGTTCTGCATGATTTGTAGCCTTTTTTTATGGGTCTTTGCGACAGAACACCATACTGGGGCGCCGTACAGGAGAGCTGGTCGAATGATAGCCCTATATAAAGTTAATTTATTTCCCGGACTCAAGTAGGACCTGGCAGTAACCAGGGTATTGAGCCCTTTTTTAATCATAGTATTCTTGCTTGCTATCGCTTGAATGTGTTTAGAAAAGTTCAATTTATTATCTAGGGTAATTCCTAGATATTTAACTTTTAATTTGGGAATAATAGGGGTGTTATTTACTATCAACGGTGTTACATGAATGTCTTTTAGCTTCCTGGTAATGATAATAAGCTCAGTTTTCGTATGATTGAGCGATATTTTCCACTTATTATAGTACGGGGTAAGCGTACGCATATGTTCCTGAAGGTTAGCCTTCGCCACCTCCGCTATGGGATTTAAGGAATAGATCGCTGTATCGTCAGCGAATAAGGCTAAGTTGGTATTAGGATTTGACGGGATATCTGCTATATAAAGATTGAATAATAGCGGCGATAGTACGGTTCCCTGTGGCACCCCTGACAGCAGGTTCCTGCTGGCAGACAACCTTGAGCCAATTTTAGTAGAGAAGACACGTCCGGCAAGGTATGACGCGATGAGCGCAGTCAAGTGTAGTGGCATGTTATGTATTGCCAACAACTTGTATAATAGCCCATCGTGCCACACCCTGTCGAATGCCCTCTCTATGTCAAGTAGCATTAAGGCAGTCGATTGCTTCTGTGTGAAGCCCCTGTATACATCTGTCGCGATTTTCGCGGCCAGCATGACAGTGCCATGTCGACCGCGGAATCCGAACTGTTCGTTGGGGAGTATGTGCAGTTTATCTACTTCCCTAGTAACCCTCGGCAAGATTAGCCTTTCAGCCACCTTACCGAGGGTGTTCAGGAGAGATATTGGCCTATATGAGGCCGGTAGTGCAGGATCTTTTCCTGCCTTGGGGAAGTGTACTATGCACGCTATTTTCCAGGACGTAGGGAAATGTTGCAGTCGGAAAACCGCGTTAATTATATGCATATACTGGACAATGGTTTTCTGGGGTAAGTTTTTCAGGACTGAATTCGGAATACCATCCGGGCCGGGTGATTTGTTTCTCGGGAGACGGCTGAGAGCTTTGCGGATATCCGCCGGAGTGATTCTCAGCTTCTCAAACACTGTCGGAGGAATAGGATATGTATGTTGTTTAAATACGTTCACGGTCTGTGTTATTAGTTCCTGTTCTAATAGGGTGTCAGGCGTCGCGCCATAGACGCTGGCCAGGTAATCCGCGAAGGCTTCCGCTTTTTCGGCGTCGTCGCAGTATTCGCGGCCCTGGTGCCTTATTACAGGTATTTACGTAATGCCTCCGCGGACTCGCCTAGCCAGCCTCCATAGAGAGCCATCATCCCTACTTATCGTATTTATGTACGATAGCCAGGTTTGGTTTTTATGCTCCCGTATTTGAATCCTTATTTCCTCGGACAGTGCGTTGATCTGAGCGGATCCCACTTGTGTCCGGTTTCTCTGCCATCGCCTTCGAAAACGGTTTCTATAAGCAATGAGATTTAGGATATGATCAGGTAGTGATTCGGTTCTAGGGCGCGTAGTTACCCTAGTGCATAGTGCATCACGGATGCGCTGGATATTGGTAGTAAGAATTTGTACCTCGTTTTCAAGTTCCTGGACGGTTGACAGCTGCTCCGGGATCACAGTAGACTCGTTCAGCTGCTCCCGGAACACCCTCCAGTCAATATTCCTATACGAAATGACGGTGTCATTAGACAAGGGGACCCTGCAGTATAGGCAAATCTTGACTGGTAGGTGATCCGAGTTTAGGGCGTTAAGTTCTTGCAGCTGAGAAGTCCTGATTGCTCCCCGAGTGATGGCAACGTCCAGGAACGAGGCACTACGTAGATAAGTGGGATTAGGTGATCGATGATAGGACATTTCCAGGTTATTCTCGATTATTCGTTTGAATAATGTACCCCTGCTGTTAGTTACGCCGCCCCATTCGACGTGCGTGGCATTCAAGTCCCCTATCAGCAGGGATACTCGATTTATCGGTAGGAGCGCCAAGAGATCGGCTTCGACCAGGCGGAGACCCGGGGGCGCGTAGCCGCCACATACGCGCAGGCCACTCTCCAGTTCTATACTAACATTTTCGATCGCAGAATGCACGTTATATACGCGCCTGTAGCGAAGTGACCCATGCACGAGACAAGCCACGCCTCCCCCGCGTCGATCGGGCCTATCAAATCTCTCGATTTTGTATCCGTTTATTCGTAGCGTAAAGTCCGGCGTTAGGTTAGTTTCGACGAGAAAAACAACCTGAAAATTGGATGAATGCAAAAAATTTCGAAACTCGCCCAGCTTGTTTCTGATACCATTGCAATTCCAAGCCGCTATTTGGAGCATTATATGTCATATTTGGCATATTCTGTTGTAAAGAAGCGAAGGGATGCTTGGATAATTTCAGCCCTATCGCCGCCGCATGCTTCTAGCATATTGCTATAGCACTCGAGGGCTAAATATAGCTGTTCTAAATTTACGAGATTATTAATTTTATTGACTACATTGTTTAAATTGCTCATGATATCGTTAATATTAGCGCTTGAATTGCTGTTTAAGTTATTTGGATTTTTATTAGCTCGAATAGTGCCACTAACCTGCGATCTTTGTGTTACATTAGAGTTAAATTTATCGGTATGTTGAGACTGATTCCGGTTGGTTCTCATTGGGGGGAAAGCTCGGTTGTACTGTTGCTGCTGTTGGTCTTCGCACCGTTGGCCATTGCCTAGGCCTTGGCCCGCTTGGCCGTCTGCTACTAAGGGGTTGGGCCCTCTCCAGGCCGGTTTGGCCGGGGGTGGAGCTGGCCGGAAGTTTTGTCTTGGTTTCGGTTTGTTTGTGTTGGTGTTATTATTTGTTTGGATTAAGTTTACCTTATATACAAACACCGGACATGCTTCGTCAATGGATCTGTGTGGTCCATTGCAATTTACACACTTTTGAAAGTCCGCATTGCACTGGACAATCTCGTGCGCGCCAGCACATTTGCTGCACGCTACTCTTCGGCTACAGTATGATCTTCCGTGCCCAAATTGCTGGCAACGCTTGCATTGAAGTATAGGTTTATTCGATCTTCTTGTCTCCCAACTAATGCGGACTGCCATTAGCGTTTTAATTTCGCTGTTCAGTCTTTTAACATTATAATTTGTACCTAAGACGACTAAGTACATTGGTATAAACGTCTTCTTCATTTCGAAGACGTTTTTTGGAGTGATGTTATACTCATCGGTTAATGCCTCAATAATTTCTTGAGGGGAAATGCTGCCGTCAAGCTCTCGTAGCACAAAGGCTCTAGTTTTCTCTATTGACTCCGCGTAGGAATGATATTCCGTTTTCTCGGAGTCAAGTGCCCTTTTTAGCGTGTGTAAATCATTCGCTGTATTGCAGTATACTATGACAGAATTCTTAGTATATTTCAGTTGATACTGCTGAATTCTCATAGCCTTGAGGTCGTCACGTAACTGCCTGTGGTCGGCAGGTCTGCCTTTAATGACAACTAGGGGTGGAGGGATGGTTTTGGGCTTTGTTGTCCCTTTTTTCTGCTGGCTTTTGCGTCCGGCGCCAGTAGACGTTGCCATGGAGGCAACACATATAGTGTCCTCGTCTTCAGTATTTACGTCCATTAGGGGCGCAAATTGGTTGGTGGTGGGTAGGGGTTGTTGGCCCATATCTAGTTGAACCACCCTAAAATTCTTTTAAAAAGGGATGGTCTTAAACGGCGTTTTGAAAATCTCCTTTTCATTATCATGTACCAGGAGCTCAGAATTAGGTACCGGGGGTGGTCCCATTAAACGGGTGTCGTTTAAGGGCTCTTTTGCCGTTATTTTCATGTCACTATGCACGCTGCTTTTTTGTAAGATATGTGAGTCACCTTGGGTGACCTTCAGCTTTTGTAAGGCTTCAGCGCCGTCAGGCTGTGTAGGACTAGCCTTTTTTTTGCCGGTATCAATTTTTGCCGATACTCTCGGCTTAATGCCCATGGGGTGAGTATCCCTCATATGTTGTCGTATTCGCGAGATAAGTTTGTAAGTGTCGTTTTGTGTTAGTTCACTTACTTTTTTCAATTTTTCTGTATCCATCCTACACTGGACACAAATCTCGAAATAACTTCTGCATTTATTAGTTATCTTACGTACCGTGGAATCAGAGTATTTATAGTCCGAGGATGATTCCATGGAAACATTGGACATATTGTCCTCGTCCTCGGTTTGGTCCATACTTTGGACAAAAGCCGGGGTTCCGTCCCCGGAGACTAAAAAATTGCAGGATAAAGACCTAGTAGGGCCTTTACTAGTAACAATATATGTGAAAAGCAGGCCAAAAGTAATCAGTAATGATCGTACGATCTTTACGAAATAAAAATCCGCAGTGCTCAAACCTGGGAACACCAGCCAGTCTTGATTGATTCGCGATCAAATCGGCGCCATGTGCGGTAGGCGGCATTTTTAGCACTGACTGCTCTTGAGCAGTTTTTCCAAAACCATGGTTTACTGTTTGAGATACGTTTCATAGAAGAGGGGATGAAAACTTCCATACCAGCTAAGTTTACTTGAGTTATCTCATCAGCAGATTTCCTGCTGAACTTATCTAATTTGCGGTAAACTATCGTCCTCGGAATCTAGAATCTAGAATTCACATTCTTTACGTTTTTCAAAATTACCAGATTTTCAAAATAGTATTCAGTTTGCAATCAGAATGCAGAAGAAAATGAAAACTCGACAGCTTGCCTGGTTGTTTTGGCATCATCATGGTCAGTGGATTAGACTAAATGCCAATTTTCACCCTGGAGCCTGGAATCTGGACCAAGACGGTCATATCTAATGCAGATCCAAGTAACGGTAAAAGGCGTGTAAACCTGGAATTCTCTGATTCGCTGATGGTATACAGAGGGTATTCCAATTTCGATGCTCACCATGGCGATTTCGATTATTACTAAATCTGGCTAGAGCACGTCGTCAGTTATTTTAGACAAACTGAATACTATGTCTGCTGTTAAGTTTACAACTGCCAAATCATTATATTATTACACACTTTCTCTCTCTGGCAAATAATCTGGGAACGTAATTCTCAAATTATTGGAACAGTTGTCAAATGGGAAGAGAAGGTGTAATTAGTATGTATTGTAGTCGCCACCTTACACCTTCTTCCTACGTGAGCGTAGTTCCATTGGCCCGAGAATTCAAGCCCTGGTCATTAATAAAACTGCCAATCGTATATTGTTTGTAGATAACGCTGTTTCTTTGAATTTTTTACTTTGTAAACTCAGAAATAATATCTAGTTGAATAATTTATTTTAAATACAGTGAAGAAAGTTTGCTCGATCCAGAAGAACCCAAAAATCAGTCCATACACCGAAGGAGAACAGATACTGATGAAACAGATAAAGAATCGCCTGAATATAAGGGACTGAATAAATATTTTAATAAAAACAGATTGAACGTCATATAACAGACATCGAATTAACGAAGCTGTTTTGAAAACAACATGAACGTGCCAGTTTTAAACTCGGAAATATTTAAGGATCGGTTGGTGAGGGTATTGGTCACTTGCGCGCCGCGGTCAGGAAAATATAGAGGTAGTCTTAATTTCACAGGACAGTTGCGCGCCGGCTACCTATTGGATATGGGACAGTTGTGCGCCGGTTGCTTATACGTAAACTACAGACACGATAGGATCTCGCCACAGGGCGACTGTAATATAAATGTAGTTGATTTTCATGCGTTGGGTTAGATTTGGTTAGTTTTTGTTGATTGCGCCGCCGGAGCGAGCGAAGCGAACGGAGGGCCAGGCATGAAGTGTTCAAATATTTGAGGAGGGAATTTAACTTGGGTATTATATCTAACATTTATATTACAGTAGGTACCATTCCGAAATTCCTCGTTTGCTCGCAACTGTCTTATTAGGCCAGTACAATTAATATTTAACCAAGAACAAATTAACATAAAGCTGCAACCGCCAAAAAAAGGTAGTACTATTCTTCCTTTTTAACCCATCAAAAGTCCCCATTGATCCCGTTTACCAAAAGGCCTCAAAATCAGTCCGCCATCTCCAAAATCGGCCAATTTTTATTAATGGCTCCGTAACTACGAAACTATAGGACATATGAAAAAAATTAAAGAGAGCAAAATTGAAGAGCATAAAAAGGTCGACAAAATGGATGCTTGCTAGTTTATTTATCTGTAATAGTTTTTAAGATACATACAAAATAATATGAAGCAAATACTAAAAATGCGACAGAAATATCATAATAATGTATACATTCATATTTATAGTACCTAAAAATAGTTGTAAACAAATTGCATAAATGACAAAAAAAGATGTTTGGTTTTTTAATGTGAAAAATATAATTAACAATAATCAAACTTCTTCATCGTCATCTAGTTGAACACCAGAATTAGAACATGATATACAATTGCAATTTGCACATAGACTTGAACAAAACATATTCAATTTTCTACAGCTACATCCTGCTTTGCATGAACAATAAATCATAGTTAATATAAAATCAGGGGCTATAGGTTGTGATGTTATCAAAGGGGTCAACAAATTATTTTTTTTAGTCCAGCCCCATTCCAAGGGATTTTGTTTATTCCCCATCCATTCTTGTATTTGCAGGTACACTCTGAAATGGTGGTATTTTGATGCTTCCGATGTGGGCGGTAAAGAGGCTAACTCGAAATTTGTGTTGATAGCTTGTCGGGCTGTGATCGATTTATATTTATAGTATGTCAGTTCATTGAGATTTTTTACCAATGAGTGTTTTCCATACAAGGTCATGAGGAACTTATCACCTGATTGTATGATGTTGTTTTCATTTGATGTTGGATTCAGGAATACGGAGGCAACCTTCTGTATCTTTGCGTCTTTCTCTAAAAGTTTAATTGTGGAAATCTTTCCTTTTTTGAAAAAACAAGAAGTAGTGTCACAGCCAGACATAGCATGAGCAAATCAAATATACTCTTTTGGTAAGCCTAAGTTCTTCTGCATTTCTAAAATATCTGTGAATTTATCTGGCTTGCCAGATCTGCCTGGCCGTAACATAAATATTTTTTGATGATCTACCATGTAAATTAAAACCATAGCCAGGTCCGTGTCATCGCCAACTAGAACCACTGGTGAGCTAGAACCACCTAAATTAATTGCCGTCTCAACTAAAACGTATCAGCATCTCCTTCAGCTTGTATTACTCGAATTCCTGCACCCTCAAGTCTTTTTGTAAGTATTGTGATGAATAATGTCTTGTTTTTAACGCAGGATAAAAATGTAGCTTGACTTGCTGTAGTTGCAGTATTTTCCGCAAATGTGATATCAATACATGAAAATTTCCTTGTGCGGCGAATCTGTTCCTGACACTTTGTGGAGTTTTCAATATCATACCCATCAAGCACTATTGTTGAATTAGAACCATAATGATAAGTAACAAAATTTACGTATTGGCTTAGAATTTCTTCGTATGTTGCGGGGAATTGGCATACCACTTTATGAAGTAAATACCCTCCATCTATAACAAATACTGATTGTGGTGGTGATACGTCTAGAGCAGGGCATTTTTATCCAAATATTGTAAGAGAACTGACTTATTTGTTTTACGAAGAATGCCGTTATCCACTATTGAAAGAGGAAAAGGTGCGAGTTCAAACTCAAAACATTTCTTCAAAGTTTCTTCAGACTTGAATGTACAAAGAATTCGGTTAAAAAGCTGTGTTGGATTAACTTATGCTTCCGGGTCATATACCTTTAAAGTTTTGAACATAAAAGATAAAGGTTTCGTTTCGTTTCTTTTTAAACGGATATCTTGAAAGTCTTTACCAATGGGCCTAAAAATAGTAAAAGATTTTCCCCTATTTCTTTTGCAGAGTCACAGTTAATCACATTTGAAGCCACTGTACCTGAAGAAATAGACATTAACGAGCTAATTTGATTATCAAATGGGTTATTAACTTCTAGCCAATTAAGGAGTTTCTGAAGATCATTAAAATCTCGGTTGCCCCTTGAATCACGTAGCTCCTTATGCTGCTCTAAATAACATGGTTTCGACTTTGCAAACACTTTTAATGGGTCACATACTTTGGTAGATTCTGGCAAGGACAATATCCATTTCCCCAATACAGCTTCAGCTCATAAATAAACAAAATATAATGAAGGGGCTTTCCACGTGTTAACCCGCCTTCTGACTTCATGGACCTCATGAGGACCAGGTTTAATTGTAATATCCGTCCATAAACCAGACCAAAATTTGTCTGAATTACGCCTAACTGCAAAAGAAGTTGTAAACTTGATATATTCATCATCTCTTAATGAAGTTTTCAAGTGATTCATCTGCTGGAAATATTGATGGGTCGATTTAGCGTAACAGAGGTGTCCACTTGAATGGGAATATGGCAGCATATTTTTATCACAATATAAATGAAGTTCAAAATCCCCGATTCTCTCTGCATAAATAAACATCTTGACCAAGTCAATTTGTTCCCAATATTCACACCATAGCTTTCCTGTTCTACTGAAGTCACATGCGATATTTTTTTATTATTCAATTCTAAGTAAGTTATAAAACATCTTACTTTTGTGTGTTTTTTTTATGCTTATTAATTTCGATCTCTTGATATTTTTTGATATATATAGTAGTTTTGAAGTTATTACGGAATTTATAAAAAAATACCATTTTTCAAGATGGCGGACTGATTTTGAGGCCTTTTGGTCAACGGGATCAATGCGGACTTTTAGTATGTTAAAAAGGACGACTAGTACTACCTTTTTTTGGTGGTCGCAGCTTTATGTTAATTTGTTCTTGGTTGGCCTATACCATAGGCCTAGATACACTGGCCTATAATGCCAATCGGGGCAATAGATCCCTAGCAAAGGGTAAAAGTAACTGCGGCACGCAAATAACCCATGCTCGTTGATGATGTATAAAAGGAAAAACGATCGGGGAGCGAAATAGTTAAAAAAAAAAACGGTGTGTGCTTAAGGCGGCTCGACAGAAGTCAAAATTTCAACAGACGAAAATTTTCTACAGATTTTTCGGTTTCTCAGTAATAAATTATTGTGTGGTGACACACCAAAACTGAGTTTTCTGCAGGCGTTTTCGTCAATCTGCACCATTTTGTCTCTTGTAAGTGAAAATATCTTTAGGCACGTTTAGAACCTTTTTTTGGGTAGAAAATGAAACGCAGCCTTCAAATAATCGAGCAAAATCAAAACCAGTCATACTAAAGCCAGGCTCTACGGAGCTGTCGACAATGCTTTGAGACCAGATCATGTAGCAAATGAGATGTTGAATATTATAGGGGAAACCTTCAAAAACGCTCTTCGGATGTCGCTGAATAAATATTTAGAAGAATATGAAAACTGTAAAAATAGTCTCCTTTCGATCTTCTACATGATGTTAACCCAACAACAAAGAATCTAAGTAATACAAGAATTTGAGCAAACGAGCTTCAAAAGAGAATATTTTGCTATTGACACCATCCAACATATCTAGAGGTACAATGAACGCAAACACAAAATTACACTCCACATGATTCTATAGAAATGCAGGCGGTGTTCGACTCTAGGGACAATGACACAATCGACTCCAGATATACGAACTTAATAAATTGACTAATAAGCATGAAGGAAAATGAATTATGGTTAGAGTTCCGATTCAGAAATGTGCAAGGTAAAATGAGACAATTTTGCCTAAATTATTCATCCCAGCTTTAGCGAACAATTTCAAAAACCTAGCATCGGTAGACAATTGTGATATTGATAAGCAATAACACGGCAGGAATGAAGCAGATGCTGCAGAAGCTCAAAGAAACTTCTCAATCCAGAAAATATGGGCGTCAGAGTCGACAATCACATACTCGAACAAGTAGAAGAGTATGTTTATCTCGGACAAAATATCATGATGGGAAGCAATAACCAAACAGCCGAAATCACCAGACAAACAGGGTTGGTATGATGGTATGGGCGGTCTGGTACTGCAGATTGGGTTAGATCTTTAGGAAATATCAAAAAGAGAGTCTACGACACATGCATCCTCCGCGTTGTAACATGCGTACCCTCAACCTTGAGGAAAATGGAAGAAGCTATGCTTGGTATTCGCTTAAGAGACTGCGTTAGTAACGAAGAATTTAGAGCGGTTCATCACAATGAAATGGCGTTAGGCAAAAATATTAAATGAATCAAGGATGTGATTAAATGGAGACAAATAATAGCTTCAAGAGAAATGTCGGCAGACCAACCGTAAGATGGTGAGATGACATCCAGAGCCATGTGGGAAAAATATATGCATTTGTTCGGGAGTTAATATCAGTAGGCTAAAGAAGGCGAAGGCATAATTTTGAACAGCACATTTTATTTTAAAAATTTGGCAATATTGCAACATCGATGAAGACCTACAAACGAACAGAAAAATAATGCTTGCTTTAAATCCACATAATAGAAATATTTAACATTACTGGTAATCTGTATTTTAGACGTTTTCTAAAAGACGGTAACTAATAAACTACATATCGCTACTGTTGAAAAGTTTGGGTTAACTTGGGTTTGAGCCCTCTATATACCATTGTCCCTTCCACAAAAAAAAAATCGTGATTCGCCACATAAATTCTAACCGATTCCTGTCCTTGTGTTATAACATTAAACACATGCTTTTGAAATGTTAAATTTGTGATAGCAGGACGAGCGCACTGTGCCGAAGCAATTTACTACCACCCAAGTCGCAAATGACGTCCACTTATTTATTTTTTAGATCTCCGGCTCTGTAGGGGATTCTATGGCGGCTTCCACTCCGGACCCCGGTTGACACTTGTCTTTTATCAAAAATAGCTATTTTTCATCTTGAAAAGGTCGCCGCAATATAAATATTGTGAGCCAGGCGGGCGGGTCTGCTATAGTGATTATATCGAAAGCTCCGGCTTGCTATGTATCCTAAACGTCCCGCCACCAGTCACAGGTTTATTAATTCCCAGATGACAAGTGGATTCTCAGAAGGGCAAACTTTATTAAGAATTCTAAAACAGTTAGCTTCTGTCACCTGAGAAAAAGTGTGTCATACATTTAAGCATTAATTTAAGTTTCACTATAAGCAACAACTTCACTGGCAGCTAATGATTTCAAATCGAACCATAAGTAAGAAAAGGTTGAGTTGAGTGTGAGTTTGTTCACTTAACCTGTCTAGTCAGGTTATCTGGTTCACTACTGGCATTTTAAGAAATAGGTCGTATTTTTGATAAAATCATGAGCATATAACGCTTGCCTTCATCGAAATGTTTTTAAAAAATGCTTAAAGAAAAGCGATTCAGTTAACCACGTTCTACCCTACAGTGTTTTATTTGATGGCATGCGAAGCGCATTTAAGGAGCTGCGGGCGCAATTAGCAGTCACTATTTTGGACCTTAATATTATTATCTAAATTAGGCAAGTGCACAAAAATTATGAAGAAACTAGTAAAGAAAGAAAAGAAGATATTAGATAGAATATTTGGCAGAGAAAAATCATCACTAAATATTAATCTTGAAAAATAGTTTAAGATAATTCGCATTATTCTCTGAAAAGGATGTTAACATATACTTAATCATATGTATCGGTCTTGTTATTTTTTAAAGACCTTCATATTCTCCAGAGTATCCTTTTTGAGCTGAGATGGGTAAATTATTAGCTTTTCCTGGACCCAACGCATAAAGTTCCACCATTTCTTATTCAGGAATAAAGACGTGAAAATAAGGTACCTACAAAGGATGTTATCGTTTTTACAGCTGCTCTGGTCGCACTTTATATGGGCAACCTAAAAATGGCACTTCACTGTCGACTACTTGTGTTACTCTTGAGTTATAATCCAAATCGTCATCGTCGGCGCACCTGAACATGAATAAAGCAAGACAAAGCGCCAATTGCCCCAGTTGCTATTGTGACCGGTGGGCAATTGCCCCACGTGGTCCTTGGCGGCACCTTTGATCGTATTTGCCGCTCAGTAAGGGCACGATTTTACTGCGCAACTCGCGATTATGTGTTGTTTACCAACAACTCAAGATGACCCGACATAACCCTAACGGTGACCATATACTGCTGTATTTCAATGGCGTTCTTCGCACTTAGTATATCACTGCAGTATATTATGTAAATATAATGTTAAGACCTTAGGGTCTTTCGGAGCCGTCCGTGCCAGGCCTCTCCCCTTACCATTGGGGACCCCATGGCAGGATGTGATGTCACTACTCTAGCGAGCGAATTTTCAAAGTAATAAATAATTGATAAACGGTTTAGGTTCTAAGTAGACTTAATATACCAGTGGCCATTGAAAACATAGGAAATGTTCTTATAATTTACAATCTTGTCATCCAAATATTTATCTGCTAAATTAGTTATTTTATTTTCTAATTCTGTACAGGCCATTTTAACAAAAAAAATATTCAGGATAAGTATTTTAGAGCATTTATAAATACTTTTATGTGCATTCATTCTTATTTTCGGCTACAATGCAATAACTGTAACTCATTCCTTGATTCCAAATTTATTGGACCCTTGAATGGTGTCTTGGGCAGGATTTAGCAACGTGGTCATGCCAGGATATTGTTGTTGAACGAAACACCTTGTAGTCCGATTGGCGACTATGTAGGAATAGTCGATCCTGCTATATTGGCTTTCTTGGTAAACGTAGCCGCTTGGGTTTTTGCTGCATTGAACTGAACCAAATTCCTGTCGACCCAAGTTCGAAACATCTCCAGATCTTGATTAATTGTTGTAATCTGCTCCTGTCTGCGGTGATATGGCTCAGTCGCTGGTAAAGGTCTTTCCGATCTAAATTAATTTCTTTTGCAAAACTATAAACGTTCAGCAGGCCATTAATATAGATGAGAAACAGAGTTGGTGGAAGTATTGTGCTCTGAGGCACGCCCGCGTTAATGGTGAATGTGTCTGAGATGTGTCTATCAACTGCAACGAGATCGGATCTTAAGGAAACTGGGAAGCCAGCTGCAAAGAGAGACTGTCAGTCCAAAGAACGGCAGTTTGTAGAGCAATCCGTCATGCCAAACTCTGTCGAATGCCTTCGAAATATCCAACGCAATTGTTCGAGATTCTCCGTATTTCTCAATTCCCCTACTCCATATATGAGTGGCATTGGCCTATATCCTGTTGATATCCCTTTGCGAATGCCGTACTGGTTATCGCTAATTAATCTGTTGGTCTCAAGGTACTTGAGTAGTTGCATTTCATGACTTTGGAGATTATTGGAAACAAGGCAATTGGGCGATAGTTTGAGGGCGTGGTTTTCTTGCCTTTTTTGGAACAGGTTGCACTCAAGCGACTTTTCAAGAATATGGGCAAATCCCTTTTCGGTAAGACATACAAAAAATTAGTGTTAATTCGTTGGCGCAGTTCTTTACGATGTCGACTATGACAGGTATTCCGTCCGGTCCTGATGCCTTTTGCGTATCTAGTTTTTGAGGATTTTACGAATATTATGGTGATAATAACTTCTGCCATGATAATCTTAATGGTCGATATGGTGGGGAAATCATTGCCTTAGGGGACGTTTAAGATAGAGTGTGATGAAAATATTTTGGCGAGCATATTTGCTTTTTTCTTGGCTGTAGTCGCAGTGATGCCGCGTTTGTCTGTCAAAGGTGGGAGAGACGTTTTCGTAAAGTTATTACTTACCGCCTTTGCTACCGGCCAGAAATTCCTGGAGCCACTGGCACTGTGGTATTGCAAACGTTTATTCCTGGTCCTTTGATTGTGTTTCGTCAATCACACGTTTGCATTCGATTCTCGCTTCGGCAAAATAATTGCGATTTTGAGTGGTCTGAATTTGCTGCCAGTACTTGAAGGCTTGCTGTTTCCTACCTACAGCTCTTTTGCATCTTCTGTCGCATCAGAGCTTTACTTTTGACGGTAACTTGATGGAATTTGAGAAGAATGCTTCCTTTCCTGAGGAGATTACTTGCGTAATCGCTTCGTAGCAGAATGACAGGTCACCTTTTCCAAAGCAGACGTCGAGCCAAGGAAAATCTAAGTAGAACTCTCTTAGATCGTCCCAATTTGCAGAAATATCATGCCAGATTTCACGAGGCAATGACGGATCTTTCTGTAGGACTCGTAGTTCACAAACCGTTGTAATAAGTTTGTGGTCCGAGGCATGATGCAAAGAATACCAAATATGATCGATCGCTGTCTAAAACTCGTTCGCAGTGCGCATGACGTCATTGGTGACTGATTTTAAATTCAAGCGTATGGCGGCATTATATTTCCTACTTTATTAAACTTTATTTTAACAATATTTATCTTGTACCCGACCCAAAACTTTAAAGATAGTTTCATAAGGATGTTACATATATAATTTTTAACGCCATTACTAATTTTAAGCCCATATATTTTTTAAAATATTTAATTAAAATCGGACATTTAAGGAAAGCACATGAAAAGCGAAAGAGCTTTTTCTCACAAGAATTCTATTTTCGGTTTACCGGTTCGGGTGTTTCATATTGGATACTTTATAAATACATTTATAACCGTTTTATTAAACTGAACTATATAATATTTAAAGTAACGAATAAGAAATGTATAATCCTACACTACATTTACTTTCAGCTCAATAAATACAATTTATTCTGTACTTTCAACCAAAAATATATACAGTTTCATATATTATGTAATTAATTAGTAATCTGCGTTGTTAGTGTTTTTCTCAACTTATTATTGTTTGTTAATACATATCAAAATAGAGAATAACACTGTATTATGACATAAAACGTAGTATAAGTAAACGTATATCACCAGAAAGAATGCAAATAATACCTATTTATTTATTTATTTTTAAATAGTTTATTTAAGAATCATAATTTACAATTTACACTCATATATTCATACAATTTGATCATGTCTTATTAATAAATATCACTGTCTATGGTAATTATGTCTATGGTTTGTACACAGCCACAGCAAAATGCATTATTTACCACGTAATATTTGACGAGCTTATTTCTTCTTCTTCTTCTTCTTCTTCTTCCGTTCAGTTGGGCTTAGATGACTAAATCATCTATCTACCCAATTTCAAGTATTATATGCTAAAACAAAAAAAGGAGAGCTGCTATTAACGCGTCTGGTTTGCACCATCACACTCCTCTTTCAACTATTTCAAAAAGCAAGCGTCCCAGCAATAAGCACTTGCAAAAGCACAAAGCACCATTCCAATAAACATGCCAAGCATTGATTTTAGTCTATAGATCCAAATTACATGCACTTAAAAAAGCATTTATAAGTTTAACACTGTGCACAGTAGGAAAAGCTAGCAAGTCTACAATATTTATAACTGATAATTGATTGGAATATTTAAAGTCCAAAAATTTATAGTACAATCGATTTTGGTAAATCTTCTTCATAGTGCAATTGAGCAACACATATAACACTGTTCCAATCTCTCCACATTCACACAAGTCTGTATCTTTAACTTCTATTCTATACATATGTTGAGCAACAAGACAATGTCCTGTATGCATTCTACACATCATTGTGATAATTTTCGTACTTAGGTTGAAACCATTATACCATGTCTTCCTTGGAAAAGACTCCACAAATTGTCTCAAAAAGCCTCCCTTTTCTCGAGTCTTTATCTTCCATAATTCACTCCATTCTTTAAAAATCTTCCCCTTTATAATCCTTACTACATCTTTCCAATCTGAATGTTTTACATTACATTCATTCAAATCCCATGCCTTCTTAGCAATTCCATCTGCCAAGTCATTTCCCTCAATAAAGGAATGACTTGGGATCCAAACAAATTCTATTTTTGATCCTTTGATACAATTCCATAAAAACTGTTTGACACTTAATGTAATATAATCTGATGAAAAATCAATACCTTGTTTAGTAATTAATGTATATTTCATATTTTGATAACACTGAGTTTCTTTACCCTATGTTTTGTGTACTTCCTGTGGATCTGGTTCAACTTCTTATGACGTTCTGTAATATTTTTTGTTAAATCGTGACCAATTTCAACTTGAAAATTGCTTGTTATTCTATTTTTATCGTATATATTATTGTATAAATTAAGTTTTGTTTTGTTTTGTATTTACCCTACTATGTTTAGCTTAGCTTATTTATCTTAATTCGCTTTGTCCATAAAGTTTATTTGAATTTTTCTGTGGCAATAAAGCATACTTGACTTTGACTTTGACTTTGAATTTTCTGTAAAGCACTCAACGAATCAGAGAAGATAATTGCTCGTGGGATTTTAAGTTGTATAATTTTTTAATGGCACATCCTATTGCAAGCACTTCAGCTGTACATACTGACATTTCATCTCTTAATTTCTTTGCAAACTCTATCTTTTTACTTGGAATTACCACTCCTAGTCCAACTCTGCCAGAGTTTGAGTCTCTGGACCCATCTGTAAATACATGACAAGAATCTGGCCATTTTTCCTTAACCAGTCCATTAAACCATCTTCTGTTATTATGGTCACCCTTTCTAAGTTGTAACTTACAAAACGTGTTTAAATTTTCTATTTGTATTTCATAATGGAATTCAAAACATGGTGGTTGATCTCCTTTGTTTAATTTATCATAGTGGATTTAACATTTGTCTAAAGCTTCTATTACATGATTTTCAAATCTATCTAAATACATTTGTTCTTGGTTAAAAATTCCATACATCTCTATTAGCATTTCATTGACAGGGCTGTTTGACAAAGATAAGTTTTTAATGACTAATTTGGAGGCTACGAAGATTCTTCTATACTTTAAAGGAAGTTCAGCATTTTCTGCTAACAAAGAATTGATTGGAGTAGATTTCATTGCACCGATGATTATTCTTAACGCCTGATATTGTACTTTGTCTAATTTTGCAATAATATTCTTGGGACTACAATTCAACAAAATCATTCCAAAATCTAAATGCGATCTTACCAATCCAGAATACATAAGACGTAATATATCAGGATGTGCTCCCCACCAGACTCTACTGACTGCCTTCATACAATTTATTCCTTTTTGAGCCTTTGCTACCATTGTGCCTATATAACTTTTAAGTGTCATTCTACGATCTAATGTTACACCCAAATATGTAACTTCTTGTTTCCAACCGATACTCTGATCTCCTACAACTATATTTGGATATGGTGATATCTTCCCTCTTTGAAATAAAATAGCCAAAGATTTGTCAATTGATACATTCAGGTCATGTTCGAACAACCAGTTAAGCACATTGTTTATAGTTTTGGTAATTTTTCCCCCCATTAAATTTAAATTTCTTCCACTAGTAAACAAGACAATATAATCAGCATATTGTAATAATATCACGTCCTTTTCAATTACTTGATACAGAGAATCTGTGTAAACACTAAAGAGCACAGGATTCAAAGGAGATCCCTGTGATATACCCTTATTTGTAAAGTAAGGTCCCACCGAACTTGAACCTTTTTTAAAAAATAATTTCCTTCCAATGATTAAATTCTGAATTAGCAATATCAAGTCTTTCAGAATTTTAAAAAATTTTAATTTTTGCATCAATTTGTTCACATTAACATTATCGTAGGCAGCTGCTACATCCAAGAAGATTGCCATTACTTTTTTCCAAATGAATTATATATATTCCCTAGCCCTACCAAATATGCTAAACTTCAATTAATGCCCCTACCCTTTCTAAAACTAAACTGCAACGGATACAGTGAGCCAGCGCTCTCTACAGAATATTCCAATCTATTTTTAATTAAACTCTCCAATATTTTCCCTACACAATTGGAAATTGCTATAAATCTAAAACCATTTATTACAGAATGATCCCTGCCTGGCTTGGGTATGACGTTAACTAAATGTGTTTTCCAATCAATATGAATAACTCCTGTTCGCAGGCTTTTATTAAATATTTCCAATAAAATCCTTAGCACATTGTGAGGTAGATTTCCATATAGGCTATATGGAAAACCATCCATCCCTGGAGCTGTATCCTTTTTTTTGTCCAATATTATCTTAAGTTCTCTGTACGAAAACTCTTTACTACTTACATTATTAATTAATGAAATACTATCCTCACTCGATAGAATAAAAGGTGGGCATAGATCATTAATTGCTTGTTCATATATTAAGTCCCCTATAACGATTTTATTTTCAGTTTGGCTTATGCCTTTTCTTAATCTCCTGATATTTTTCCAAATTTTTTTAATAGGATAGGTCCTATTAAGATTTTCACAGAACGATCTAAAACTTCTTTTCTTTTTAAAATTAAATATCTGTTTAGCTTTTGCTATTTTTTGTTTCATATATAAAAATTTTTCCAAAGAAGTATTTTCCCAATAATTTTTATAGCTTATTTCCGTTCTTTTATTAAATCATTACACTCTTCATCCCACCAGGGCGTTGGGGTTTTCGGGGAGAATTTAACATCAGGTTTTATTTTAGGCACATTTTTTAACACAGTATCCAAAATACAACCTTAAAGTCATCCTAATTGTTAATATCATTACACATAAAACGATTTTCAATATCCAATGTTATATTTTCCCAATCGGCTTTTTTAAAATTAAAATTCTGAAAATACTGACAATAGCCGTTTGTACTTTCCATGATATTGATTTGAACATTATATTGAACATAAATTGGAAAATGATCACTTCCTCCTGCATCCGTCACAGTTTCCCAACTACATAAGGCAGAAACTTCTGGGGAACACATACTTAAATCTGGAGCGCTTTTTGACTGAAAAAGGATCCGAGTAGGTTCTCCATTATTTAATAACACAAAATCACTTCTATCCAAAAATCCAAAATAACCTTCCCATAGCATTTAAATCGCCTAGAATAAAGGTATTATTTTTGTATGAATTATTTATTTCCAACAGCATGTTTATGTCCAATTTAATATTAGGAGGATTATATATATTAAAAATATTATATTTATCAATAACTTTTATGCCCATAACCTGACAATGATCTGGTATATCCAGATTCTCTGTAGGTATTAATTCTACCTTTAAACCATATTTAACTAAAATGACTATACCACCCTTCCCATCATCTCTGTCTTGTCTAAAAATATTATATGTAGGGATATTAAAAATAAAAATAGGTTTTAACCATGTTTCCTGTAAACTGAGTATATATGTGGTTTGAAATTATGTATGACATTTAAAAGATCTGCTTTATTAGTATTTGCACTACGTATATTCCATTGAATAATAAGTAATTTATCTATAACTGACATCTTTGTTAAATGTAATTTTATCCATACAACCCTGCAAAAACCTTATCTACTAGAGAATAATACTCGCTTTCAGTTAAATTGCTGCTTTTTAAAATTGATAAAATCTGTAACATTTGGGAAAATGTTACTCTATTATCATTATCAGAGGTATCTCCCATCTCTGAATTTAAATCAAAACTTACATTGTTCACCTGACTGCCCAAACCTGACCTTTCTGCATCTTCATATTGCATATGTCCCTCCGTTCTTCCTGAAGGAAATATCAAACATTGTTGATGTGCTATGTTATCATACCCTGGAGAAATGGGCAGTTTTCTTTTATTTGTACTACTTGCTATTTTATTATACCTTTCTCTATTATCAATTCTTCCTGTCTCCATGTACCGTCTTCGATCTTGTACTGTTATACATTCAGAAACCACTAATGTCTTGAGGGGTGGGAATTCTTTAGTCAAGAGATTTGTGTTTACATCCCATTTCCTTTCTTCACTTAACTTGCCTTTCCTATTTTTCTTCGAACTGCTAATTTGAGGAAATTTTTTACACGCTTCAAAAAATTATACATTTTTACAGGCCATGTGTATATTAATCTGCTTCTGTCTCTGATATTCCAAACATTCCCTACTTGTGGCTAAATGTTCTCCATCACAATGGTAACACTGAATATTTTCTTGTTTGCATTCTTTTTTATCATGTTCCAACTCTCCACATTTAGAACACCTTTTTTCCCCTTTGTGTGCCCAAAGTTTAAACATTCAAAACATTGAACTACTGGTGAGATATAAATGGTAATTTTATGTTCTACTCCATACATTTTTACATAAGTTGGTAATGTCTTACCCTCAAAGGTAAGTACTACAGTCCCTGATGGGACAAATTCTACTTTATCCATTAAATTTTCTTCTTCATTTTGAATTTTTGTCAAACTTCTTCTGGATAATCTTCTTGCAGCTATACATTTGTAAGAACTTTTGATTTGTTCGACAATTTCTTCCGTTGAGTGGGATAACCCAACATCTCTAATGATACTTCTACAAGATATCATCCTCACCGGAACATACTTTTTATATCCTTCAGCTAATACAGTGTTATTATCAATAAATGCATTGGCCTCACTATAAAGGCCAAAATTTACACCAACACGATTAATTCCCCTTCTTTCTAGACTTTGATGTCCAACTATACCACCATTTTCTAATATTTTGCTTATGTCTGAAGGATAAAAATATTTCCAATGCTTCTCTTCTCACTTTCTACAATAGCAATAAATGGTCCCGTATCTGTACATTTATACTTAACCGGTTCTTTAAATGATTCCCCATTTCCAGTTTTATCTTGAGTATCCATTATATTAATATCACTCTTTCCCTTGCTAACTCTATTATCTGGTACATTACTATTAACGTTATTTACAATCTTATCCGATGTACTTATTGAAGGCTTTACAGTCTCTTCGGATTTCATTTTTTTGCCCCCAGTAGGGGCCATGCCCCTACACGTGCAAATCTAACCTCACCAAAATCGACTTTGATTATTTTACAAATCCAACCACTTAAAAATTACGAACCAAACTACGCACTAAAAGCAAGTCAATTGTTAAACAGAATATGTCGCACAAATTCAATATTTACTCGATGGTAAAACTCAAAATTCCAAAAATCACGAGATCTCAACAACGCTCCTTCTCTACTCCACCTACTCTTTGAGCTTATTTAAGAATCATAATTTATAATTTACAGTTATATATTCATACAATTTGATCATGTCTATATTAATA
>JAEQML010056008.1:0-34852 GCA_016904865.1 Pissodes strobi
CATTTTTCTTTGATAATTTTTATTTAAATAATGAAAACCGGATGAAATACGCCAATTACTATGCAAACAATACTCTTTGATGTATGATTTTAAATGTTACGTTTTGACAGTTTTTTAATTGAAATGAAATAACGGGATTATTCCAAAAATTCAAAACTATAATTTAATTAAAGAAAATAATCCAAAGGCAATTCTTGAAATTGAGCATTAAAGGCTGTAGAAAAAATTATAACAATGCATTTGGAGTAAATGCTAAGATTTTTAAATTATTTTTTGCAAACCCGAAAGTGTATTTTTATGCAAAATGTGCAACTATGTTAGCGATACGTACCGGAAACTATTATGAGGCCATTGTGTTTTAATTGACATTGTTTTTATTTTAAATTATGCCTAAAGTAATAAGGTACCGGATTTATTCCTTAACTGTAGATATTTTATTTTTGATGTATTCTGCGTCCAGACACTCGTAATATATGTAGTATGAAATTACTTAACTGAAATCACATTATTTCATCTTCTTTTCTGAGAGGTTGTGTAACACTTTTCGATAGGATACTAACAAGATTTGCCGTTAATATTGCGCAAATTCATAAATGGTCCTGACCTGCAAATAAATTAATGTATTGTGTATTATTTAAAACTCAATGCGTCGATCGCTTAAATACATTATTCATATCGCGCTAATATATTATGTCCTAAATGATTGTTTTTTAAAATTTTTGTATACTTTGCTTTTCACCGCGACGGTCATGGAACTTACAGATATACAGCGATTTTACAAAGATAGCACCGTATTTTTGACGGGTGCCACTGGATTTATCGGAAAATTGCTCCTGGAAAAAGTACTGAGAGCTCTACCGATTAAAAGAGTTTACATTTTGATTCGATCGAAAAAGGATATTCCAGCCGCCCAACGATTCCGCAATGTTTTGGAATCCCCGGTATGTATTTTGATTTTAGTCTCAAGTGCTACAAAATATTGGCGCATCTCCAATCCTCGCCTTTGGCTTTGATATCGAAATTAAATTCTAGAGTCATATTGAAATGGATTAATTTTGCTTTTTTTACTATCACAACGTTCACTTTCTGAGCTTAATTTTTTATTTTTAAGTTTGATTTTCTTATGTGTAGAGGTCTACAATTTTCATTTTTACCCAAAATGAGACAATATAGACAATTATTAGGAACATTCTCTAACTTCCGGTATAAAAGAAATAAGGGAGGGAGCAAAAAGTAAATTTATATTTTTCAAAACTAAGGGGCATGTTTTTAGTAATTCAGTAGACAATAATATGTGCAATACAAAGCGGCAAATGATTATGAATAACTCAGAAATTAATCGAAATCTGTGAACGCTGTAAATGTTAAAAACAGTTTGACCACCTAAAAGACCATTTTGACATCGTGAAGAGAGAGTGAGAGTGAGATATTAAGAATATTCTTTGCTCATATGGAAAAAGCTTCATAAGATCACACATCGAGTTAGTAAAAATTACCGGAACGCTTAACTACCTTTAAAACCGCTAAAAATATACCACTGATAAACGTTGCCAGATTTATAAGATTTTGCCTATGCCCACTAATTTCGTTATTTGAAATGAAGCAGCCTCTAATTTTTTCAAGCAAAAAATTCGGTGATCAAACATATCAAAGGTATTAAATTATAATGGAATTATTTTGAAAAACATTGTCCACGACTTCTCTGTCTTTATATTTATATTGGAAAATAATAAGAATTTGTTCTCAAATATTTAAGTATTGAATCATTTAATAAAGTGTAAAGCGAAGCAGGAGAAAATAAAAACAAGTAGTATTATAATAAATAATATAAATAATAATAATAATAAATTACTTTATGGTAACAATTGCAAATGACGAAGTGCAAGCTATCTTAAGCTCTTCCTTGCTTAATTTAAAAATAGGTTATCATCATTAATATTTATTTTATATATCGGTTTTAGAACGTCTTACGACGTTGTCCGATCATCCATTCTCTGAACATGGCCGTACCATATCAGTTGTTTCCTTTCAATATCGGTTGTTAAAGATCCGTCTATACCTACTCGTTGTCTAACTTCTTCGTTTCGAACCCTCTCTCTTCGAGATATTCGTAAACTCCGTCTAAAAGCGTCCATTTCTACTGCTTCAAGTTTTCTTCGGTTGGCCTCTGTTAGCCTTCACATTTCTGCGCCGTAGAGCAGACTACTTTTTTTCAGGATCTCATAAATATTGAGTTTCCGTTTCTTGCCTATTTTAGTACTCCAAAATACTCCATTCAGACAGCCAATAATTGTCCTCCTAGCTTGTGTTATTCGCTTTTTAATCTCATTGCCATCTTTACTCGTTGTGTCAAATATAACTCCCAAATTGGTATATTCATTGCAGGGTTTTACTGCGTCGTTGTCCAGTTGTATGTTGGATACTTCTGCATCAATTGGTAAGTATTTTGTATTTTGTGTATTTATTTCCAAACCCCATCGTTTATATTCCTCCTGTAGTTTTCTCGTCATATACTCCAGATCGTCTTCATCATTAGCTATGATAACCTGATCGTCTGCGAACGGTAGAGTATATAAACATACATCTCCCAGGTCAACACCCATTCCATTGCATTTTCTTTTCCACTGTCTCAAGGCCTTTGCCACATAGTTCTTGAACAGTGTGGGTGAGACACAGCAGCCTTGTCGTAAACCTTTATTGGTCAAAAAATGTTTAGATAATCTATTGCCTATTTTGATTTGTGATGTCGATTCTTCGTACAGGTTTTTAAGGGCTCTAATTAGGGTGTGGTTAATGTTGGTTTCCTGTAACACTTTAAATAATCTGTTAACGGGGACGGTATCATATGCTTTGTGTAGGTCAATAAACATGAGGTGTGTCTCTTGATTAGTTCCACTTTTTTTTCTCTATTAGTTGTTTCAAACAGAAAATGTTATCCGTGCAGGTTCTTCCAGCGCGAAATCCGGACTGTTCCTCCTCTTCTTGTTTTTGGTATTCTTACTCTATTAAATCTCGGAGAATTCGTCCGTATAATCGACGTAGGGTACTGGTTACCGATATACCTTTGTAGTTGGAGCAGTCTAGTTTGTTACCCTTTTTGTGTATTGATGATATATAGGCAATTTTCCATTCTTTTGGTATTGGGGCACCGTTTAAAAATTTATTTATGCACCAGGTTAGTGCTTTAAAGAGTTTTTCTGAGCCACACTTTATTAACTCGCCTGAAATATCCTCCGGTCCCGGAGCTCGATTATTTTTTAGTTCTCCTACCGCTTTTTTTAATTTTGACACATTGATGTTAATTGTTTCTCCCTCGATATTTATTTCTGTGGGTGAATGTTTAACGTTGTCATCCCTACTTTCCGTAAAGAGTGTTTCATAATAACCTTTCCATTTGTCCATTGGTATTAGCTGTAACCTGGTGGTCTGTTTTCCTGGAGCTTTTACTCTGTTGATGAATTTCCATGACTCAGTGCATTTTTTCCTCCCAAGTACGTGTTAATTTCTTGACATTTCTTGTCCCATATTTCTCGTTCTGCTGTTCTTATTCTGTGTCTTGTTGTTATTTTTATTTCTAAATATGTCTCTCGATCTTGTTGTTCTTTATTACTTAACCACTTTTTGTAGGCATCCTTCTTTCCTTTGACTAAGTCATATATTTCTTCACTCCACCATATATTTTTACTCTGGGTCTGACATTTTATTCCAAGGGCTTCTTCCGCTGCACTCAGAATGCTGTTCAGTATATTTGTGTATATGTCTTCAACAGTTTTGTTTTGCGTTACATTTGTTAGTTTTTCGTCCAGTCATTTTTGGTATAATTGTCTTGTACTTTCGATAGTTAAACTTTTCAAGTTATACCTTTTAGATTCAATGATTTCCGTGTAAGCAGAGTTTGTGTTGGTTTGTTCTGTTATTCTGTGTCTAAATGGAAATATTATTTTGGCTCTTACTATGTAATGATCCGAACCGCATGATATTCCTCTATACGATCTTACGTCATTAATTTGAAGGGTCGTACTTTGTCTTACTATAACGTAATCTATTATTGGCTTTAGATTCCTTTTTGGTTGAGTCCATGTATATGTGTGTATGTCTTTGTGTTTGTAAAAGCCATTTGTCACTTTCAAAAGGTGACTTTCACATATTTCTATAAGTCTTTCACCGTTATCATTTTGGTTTAGTTCTCCATGTGGGCCGATTATTTTACTGTTTGTTCTTCGCCCGACTCTTCCGTTAAAATCACCAAGAATTATCAGTTCTCTTGCATTTCCAATTTTTGGGATTTCTTCACTAACTTTTAAAAAAGATTCATCCCTTTTAGCATACGGTTCGTCATCAGAGATTACATATATTCCAAGAACGGTGACTCGTTTTTGATTTATATCGAGATTGACTCTGATCATATTTTCATTTATAGTCTCAAAATCTGTGATCTAATTTTTGTGTTTTTTGTGTATTAAAACAGACACCCCTCTTTTTGCTCTTTCATGTTTAGGCACTCCACTAAATATGTGTACGAAGTTGTTATTTATTTCTGTGCCATTCCCTTTCCTTTTTGTCTCAGTTAGGGTAACAATATCCATATTTAGGGTACTTATTTCTTGAGTAATTTCCTCTATCTTTCCGCTAAGACCTTGTACGTTCCAGGTGCCAATATTCATTGTCCATTTTCGTAGCTTTTTTCGTTTTCCAGTTGTTCCGTCCGAGATTCCGAGGTTTTCTAAGCGACAGGGAACTAACATGACGCCAAAACCCCCAACCTGGAGGACCAGGTGATTTTTTATTAAAGGTTTTCTTCCTTTAGACTGGTTGTCTTTCAGGACTTCGGAGACCAATCTTCCCCTCGAGGTTCTTCCGCCTTCCAGGTATCGTCTTTCCACAGTTGACCTCTTCACCTGTACCCCAGGCGGGGGCCCTCACAGGGTGCTATCATCCGGGCCAGATGAACCCTGGTTTTTTTAACGAGGTTGTTACTCCTCCCCCTCCTCTCTTCCCCATCGTTGATGGGGCCCCAGGCTTGGGACTGCTATAGCGGAGTTTATCATCATTAATATTCACAGAAAATATGAACTAATATTTTCATATTCATAATGTAATTTAATATTTAAGAAATAGCATAAAATAAAGATAAAAAGAAAAGCGATATTATAAGAGACATAATAATAATATATTCTCTTTCGGTATACCCGCATTTAGGACCTGACCGTACCATGCCTCTACAAATATCTAATACAAATTTAAATGAGGATCGTGGCATTATCAGTTTAGAAGCTGGACACAATATCATGAAGTAATGAATAATTGTAAACTGAACTATAGCTGAAATATAACAAACTTGTATACTGTAAAATAAAATGGGATTTTCCTATAATAATAATTTAATTTTAAACATCTTCTGTGATACATACTAATATTTTAATATGGCACCTCTTATGTGTTTATTTAATAAATTACTACTCAAGATAGTAATGAATCGCAATCTCAGTTACAATCTGTAGTGTGGATTAGTTTTAGTTCTTTCATTTCGTGATTCGTGATGACCAGTGGCAAACCCATACGGATACCTACTGACGATCATTCGTACGCTACTGGTCACTATGAAATGAAAATGTACTCATTGCGATAGGGTGTTACAATCATCTACCAAAATCTGCTCTCTTACCGCAAGAAAACCCAAAATTTTGGATAAATATCGAAATATCACAAACGAAGATTTAAAAAATTTAACCTATTGATTTTTTTTTGAAATAAGACTACAAATGTGACTGCAAAACATTCCAAAATTTCATCTTTTTACTTTTACATTTGTTGTTATTGTTTTACTGTAACAACTTTAAATGCCGAATAATTTAGATGCATAAATATCAATACAATCAAATTGGGTAATTAAAAAACCGATCAATGTAATTAAATGATCCCAGATCCTAACAAAGCATACCTCTATAAATATAAAACCACAACTAATCACAATAAGATGTTTATCAAAATTTTTACGAAACAGCGGATCAAAATGTTTGAAAACTATGCAACTATGTATCTCACGTTTACTACTTGATCAACATAGTTGAATCAATAGTTGAATCACTTAGTAGTTTATCACAAGTTAACAAACAGCGTTCGTTCACGATGATAAAAATAGGAAAGTCATATTTAAGGCACTGGTTTTACCTCACTTTAATGCTAATGGTTTTTGAATAGCCTGGATATCAAGTTATAGTCTGTTAAAGCTTTTATTATTGTTTATTAATTTTTGATAAAACCCCGAAATTACCACTGTTAGCCCACACCAGAATACCCTATTTTTTAGAATAATTATGATTTTTTTTTCAAAATACTCAATATCAAAATTAAGAAAAATTAAAGAAAAATAAATATTTACTTTTTGTTTAAAGGCGTTTCTTCACACACGAAAAAATACAGAATGTACAGAAAGTGTATGTATGTAACTATTTCTACTCCTTTTTAAACAACAATTTTATAAACATTACTACAAGGACAATGATAACAAAAAAACATAACATTAGGACAAAGTTACAATCGAGGTTACAATACATTTCTAATAAAATTATAAACAGAAAAATTAACATCGGTATAAAAATGATCTATTGCTTATAAAAAACAATTTTTCTTTATTTACATATTGTATTTCAGCAAGTTTCAGTAAAACACCATCAACTAAATTTAAAAAAAAACAGCAACTAATAACCTATCAATTATTGGCACGCCACTGGTTTACACGAAATTTCATAAACGAAGAGGGATAACGAAAATTTTAGAAATTACTTTTTATTTATAAATAGGTGACTAAAAATGCCATTAAAATATATTGTGGAAACATGTTACTTAGAAATACTGGCTAAAAAACATTTTACTTCCTGTAGGACGTGGAAGTTTCAAATTGAAAAAATCTGACCAAACAGACGCACGAAAAATTTTAAATCCTGCAAAATGTGCATCAATATCTTTATTCTTTCGCAAAATCTTTAATATTTAACTTTAAAATTAACCTAAATATTCACTTGATTCTCATGACTTCTCCAGAAGTTTAGTTTTCGTTGGGACACCACATATGCAGTATATTGGTAAATGTGTTGTATTATTATACCATAAATAATTCAGTTTTACTTTCAGGAGCAAAATGGTTATAACATGAAGTCGTAAGTCATTTAACGATAATATTACACAACTATTGTTATTGCGGAATAATGTTTGATACAATTTTTGTTATAAAGCAAAAAGGGAAATTAGTATGAAACTGTAGAATATATAGTCGGTTCTTTAGCGAGATGGCGTCTCACTCTCTCTGGAAGATATGCCACTATAGTTTTACTAAACTAAATTTTTCGAGAAAGATGGATCGGTAGAGAAGTTGTGACATTATGGCCTGGAAGATCTCCGGATTTTGACCCACCTGACCTTTTCTTATATGGTTAGATGGTAATTGGGATATAAAGATATATTCTATATCTAGATGCCTGCGAGGAAATGTTTACTTATTCTTAAAATATTTTGTGTCTGCGCATTTGTATATGTTTTCAATAAATTGAAATTAAACTTAAGAGTTAAAAAAATTAATGTGCTTGCGGACCAAACACCAAAAATGAAATTTCATCAGCACCAAACAGAAACGGAGAATAGCCTAAATACCTCACAGTGTATTAAATGCACGACACATAACAACTTGCGCATATTTTGCCACGTGTTTTTAAATAATAAAAAAATATTTTTATTTTAGGCAAGTTTACTGACACGAATGGAAGAACACATACTATATATTTTTATTTTATGCAATTTCACTGACAAGAATGGTAGAACATACTATATATTAAAAGATAGTTATCTCAGATTGGTTTGAATTGTGGACTGGCCTTTCTACTTTCGATTGGTTCGCATAATTTTATAACGTTCGCCTCACTGTATCACAGCGTATTTTTCGTAAGGCGTTCACCATCTTATGCCCAGGTACAGCGCGGCTAAAGAAGATTCACTTAAATAATAGTTTTATTTTATTCAAATTCGCTCACAGGAATGGTAGAACGTACCATACATTTTTTTATGCAAATTCGTTGACACGAATGGTAGAACATGCTATACATTAAACTTCAGCCTGTTCAATGATCGATTATTGTCACAGAAAGTCTGGCGAGTTCGACGTGAATAACGTGGAAGAGATAAAGATAAAAGAGTTATCCCCTGCTTGGATTGACTTGTGGACGGACCTCTTTACTTTCGATCCCCTCGCCCGCCGCATCACACATTTTAAAAAGTTTTTGTAACACGTTCACCAACTTACCTTCCAAGTACACAGCGCGCCTAAACAAGTTTCGCTTCAAAAATTTAACAATATGAATGACCGAACAATTAGAAGAATTTAATATGACAATGTGAGTAAAGTAAGCATGCTTCATAACAAAAAAACGCCTCAGTTTGAATGTGAACGTCAGTTTCCTACTGTTTTCACAAAGTTATGAAATTATAGTAGATATGGAGTGGGAATTCGTTTCCTGAGATATTATATATGCTGCTAGATGTCACTTGATCTTAACATTATTGCTAGATTTAACACGTTAATTTAAGATTCTGCTGTCGACTTTTTTAAATTTTTAGGCTTTTGAACTGCTTAAAAGGACAAACCCGGATTCCCTCGAAAAGGTTTTCATCATGGAAGGAGACTGCTGTTTGCCCATTCTTGGACTTAGTGTACAGGACCAAAACACCTTTAAAAATGAAGTTAACGTGGTTTTTCATTGTGCTGCCAGTGTACGATTCAATGAAGAACTAACAAAAGCAGCGAAGATTAACGTCGCAGCTACTAAAGACTTAGTTGATCTAGCTAAACAAGCTAAAAAAACTAAGGTAATGAGTGACAGGAAAAACTGATTTATCCTAAAATATGTTTTTATATAGGCTTTCGTTTATGTTGGAACAGCATTCTCGAATTCCAACAGAAAGGAAATAGAGGAAAAAGTATACCCGTCGAAGATAACAGCTGAAAAGTTGATAACAGCCTGCGAAAGCCTGGACGAGCAGTGTATTACTTCTGTGACACCAACGTAAGTAATTTATACCTTAAGAAAATAATATGACTTGTAGTTATGAACCCATCAGACATATAAGTGCAATTTTTAAGACAATAAAGTGTTAGGCAAATAATTCTCTTCCGTTTTATAAATCCAAAAAAATAAACACTCAATCTTCCCGATTAGATCTCGCTATTCGAAAAAAAGCCTTGAACATTTTTGGACAATTTTGTTAGGAATACGTTAGAAAAACACAATAAATTCGAATTGTTTCATGATTATTGAGATTGAAGTTATAATTGAAATGTTATTAGATTTAATTTTCATCTTAACAATTCCAAATTTGATTAAAATAAATAATTATGAGTGACAGAATGGGCTGGCAGATATCTGAAATTGGCTCAACCTGACTTTCTCGCAACGTAATTATATTACAATATCAATAGAAATCGCGATCTAGCTTCAGCAAGATGCTGTTTTACCTTCATAATAACATGTTAATTCCTGGTCTTAACTTGTTTAACAATGATAACTTTTATTTTTTAATTTATTTGTGATCGAATAAGTTGAATATATCGACTCGAGACAATCGTACAGCCAGTGTCCAGTGCTGCAAGTTGGTTAGATCACGTCGGCGCCGGCGTCGCGTCGTCCACACCCACATAACATTAAAAGCACATTCATATCTTAACATATTCGCCTAAAGTGCGATGAGGAATATTCTTTATAGTAGATTTATGTCACGTGCTACGAACATCTTCTCAAAGAACATTCCACATCGGATATGCAAAGAACGTACTTAGGAAATTATGAGATGCTCATAATATCTTCTCAAAAATATTCTCGAAGATTACGTGCCAAGAATATACTTTGAAGGCATATTCCTATAACGAATATTCTTATCACCTGAATGAAATATAACAAAAATCAGGTGTTCTATGTTTTCTGAAAAATTACATTTTGTGTTTGTTACTCATCAAATCAAATAATTTTTATTATTTACTTATTTGTACCGGTGTGGTTAATTATGGGCTAGTTGCAAAATGCAACTGCTCGAATTTCGAATATAAATATACCTCTATAAAAAAAAGCTTCATTATACTGGACCTACAATACATATTGTATAATATAATCATTGTGGCGTAATGAGTGTCTAGTTTTTAACGGCTTTTATATGGTGTTATTAAGACGGGTATTTAATTTGTATCACATTAAGGAGAAGCATCTAGCTGTAACGCTATAACTTTTTCTAACATGCGCAGTTGCGTTTTATGATGACCGATGACTCCAACGCCATCTAGTGTAGGTGGCGTTGACTCGAGCGATTGCATTCGCGCCATGTCTTCGCGATGCAATCAATTTACGCCAAGAGCCCTCGTAGTCAAGAGGTCTAGATGGTTGGGTCTCAATTCGACGGCTATCGGCGGCTCGGGTTCAAACCCCGTTGCTTTTTTTATATTTTATGAAAAATATACCTGTTGAGGACATGACAGGCATTTTTGCAATAATGTAATGAGCACATTATTAGTAAGTTGTACATCACATATGCATAGCACATATATGGGCACCCGATACTGGTGTCCTGTAATATATTCTCAGCATATGCTATGCTGATCCTGAATGTTTTTTAGGGAGATTCTTAGCATATCTTCATGACGCAAGAGAATATTATTATCAGGTGCTAAGCATGCAAAAATGTTATGTGGGCACATTCAGGCAATATTTCAAATAAGTACCTTTCGAAATTAGAGGTCCTTATACACTCGAACAAATATCTGACTTTCTTCGACCTACGTATTTTCTTATATTGGTGTTTTTTGTATTGTATAGGTTAATCGGCGACTGGCCAAACACTTATACGTTTACAAAGCACGTAGCCGAAGATTACATCAAGAGAGAAGCAAGGAGCATTCCGATATGTATCATAAGGCCTACAATTGGTGAGCTATAAAACTATTTTTAAAACATTCAAGCATATAAGAAAATAATTATGCAGATTTTGATAATTTATTTAAGAATCTTCAGCTTCTTGAACCGCTGTATTAACTAAGCAAAAGTCGATTTTTGTTCACTCTGGTTTTAAAAATGCTAGTTTTATTAAAAATTGCTCACAGTTATAAAATAAATACGGAATTTTAAATAGGATTTTAAAATTCCCTGAAAAATTTTCGAAACACTCACATTCTTCTAGAATCTTCAATTTCCCTAAGTATACATTTTTCAGCTTCTGCAGTTAATAAAAATCCAAGAATTCTACACTATAATTTTAAAAATATTATTTTTCTCAAACATTTTCAAACCTATCAAATATACAGAGAATTATATATATGTAACTTTCGAAAATCCGAGCCATGATTTGGAAAATAAATAAATATCGAAAACTTTTTTTTAATTTTCAAATAATTTACGTTTGTTCCAGAATTGTATTACATTCATTTATATTTTCCAGCAACAAAAATCTAATTCTTGTTTCAACCTGATCTTGAAAATATAAATTTGTATAGAAATACAAGTACAGGAGATTTTAGGTTGAATTCAAAAATCCAAGAGATATCATTAAGTAGTTTCGCACTTGAATTTCTAAAACAGCTTATACGAGAATTTTTTCACGATCTCCACTTGGACTTTGTGTGTGTTTGTCGAGCAGAGCAGTCGGTTTAAAATTACGCTCTGTTATTTTTGCTGATTTTTGTGGGTTAAACTAACCGTAAAATCGCCATTTTTTCGGTAGCGAGTCCTTTTGAGGTGTAGAAACATTTTCTGCACTTTTCGTGGCTCATAAACAAGTTAAATTAGTGAAAAATAAGGATTACAGTGTAGACAATAGTTAACAAAAACCGAATTTAAACAAACCTATCGTGAGGCCAACGAGTGTGCAGTGATGGATTGTGGAACTATAGACGATGACCCTGGTGGTACATCGGGTTCACACTGTTTTATATGTAAGGTAGTAATTGATGACATAAAAACTGTTGTTCAATGTATAACATGCAAAAATTACTTTCATGGAAAATGTGAAAATATTGATTTTCGAGGCTTTCATATGAAAAGAGCAACCTGGAAATGTAAACAATGCGTTGAGTCACAGCCTGAAAACAAAACCGAAGGTAAGCCAGAAAGATCAAGGAAAAGGAGTAGGGTGGAGGACTATATTGATCAAAACTTAATTGAGGGAATGAATGAACAATTTACTTAAAAATACAAAAGAGTTAAATCACAAAATGGATCAACTATTAGCCGAAAATCAAAGCCTTAAGGCTGAAATAACCAAACTAAAAGAGGTTAAATTAAATAATAATAGTGTTTCTTTCGCGTCAAATGTCTCCTATGCATCAGCAGTATCAAATCAAGCGAATAATAATAAGGTCTTAGTTATTAAGCCAAAAGGATCGCAAAGGGATGTTGGACAAATCAAAAAGGACTTGCAAGAAAAGGTCAATCCTAGCGAAATAGGCATTGGAGTCTCTATGGGTCGTGCTACTAAAAATGGAGGTCTTATACTAAGCTGTGGAAACGAGAAAGACATATCTACCGTGCAGTCAAGTTTGTTAAAGAACTGCGCCAACGAACTAACACCCGTTTTTTCCAGGCTTTTTTATCTGTCTTACGGAAAAGGGATTTACCCATCTTCTTGGAAAGTCGCTCGAGTGCAACCTGTTCCAAAAAAGGGCAAGAAAACCACGCCCTTAAACTATCGTCCAATTGCCTTGCTTCCAATAATCTCCAAAGTCATGGAACGTGTAGTCAATCAGCAACGGCTCAAGTACCTCGAGAACAACAAAATAATCAGCGATAATCAATACGGCTTTCGCAAAGAGAGATCGACAGGAGATATATTGGCCTATGTCACTCATATATGGAGTAGGGCAATTGAGAACTACGGAGAGGCTCGAGCGATTGCGTTGGATATTTCAAAGGCATTCGACAGAGTTTGGCATGACGGACTGCTCAGCAAACTACCGTCATTCGGACTGCCAGCCTCTCTCTGCAGCTGGCTTGCCAGTTTCCTTAAGAGCCGATCTCTGCACGTTGCAGTCGATGGACACATCTCGGACACATTCACCATCAACGCGGGCGTGCCTCAGGGCGCAATACTTTCACCAACTCTGTTCTTCATCTATATTAATGACCTGCTTACCGAAACAAATAATCCTGTTTACAGTTTTGCAGATGACGGTACCCTTGTCTCCCACTTTAGATCAGAAAAACCCTTACCAGCGACTGAGACTCATCACCGCAGACAGGAGCAGATTACAGCAATTAATCAAGACCTGGAGAAAGTTCAAACTTGGGGCGACCGAAATTTGGTCCAGTTCAATGCAGCAAAGACCCAAGCAGCCACGTTTACCAAGAGGGCCAATACAGCGGGCCCTGACATTATTATGGCAGGGTCGACCATTCCTTCATCCTCGTCAATCGGACTGCTGGGTATCTCGGTCAACAGCAATATGTCCTGGCATGACCACGTTGCTAACATCGCAAAATCAGCCTCCCAGAAGCTTGGTGCGCTATTTCGCAACAAAAAACTCTATACACCGCAGCAGTTGCTCTTGCTCTACAAAGCGCAAATAAGACCGTGCTTAGAATATTGCTCACATATCTGGGGTGCCGCACCAAAGCACACCCTAAAGCTGCTGGATACCATACAGAAGAGAGCAGTGCGTCTCGTCGGCGACCCGGAGTTGACCCGGAATCTAGATAGTCTGGAACACCGCAGACATGTAGCCGAGATATCTCTGTTTTACAGATACTTTCACGGCAGATGTTCCCAGGATTTGGCCCGTCTCATCCCGTCCCTGGCAGCTCCTGTCAGACAGTCACGACAGACGGCAAGAGCGCACCAGTACGTCGTACAACTAGAAACTCCTAGAACATCGCTTTACAAGAACTCCTTTGTCTGGCGCACTGCATCACTGTGGAACTCACTCCCAGAACATCTGTTTCCCACTAATTACAACTTACAAATATTCAAGAGCCGTGTCAATCAACATCTTCGCACACACACCGCTCGTCGAGCGCCATAGGGTCTCCCTTTAGTGTGTGTGCCACTGCCATAAAAAAAAATTCAAGGTAAACTAGGGGAAAATTATGAAGTTGAAAGGCCGAAAGTACATGAACATAGAATCAAGGTAGTTGGTGTGCACGAATCTGAACATAGTGTTAGTGATGAAAATATTATAGATCGAGTTATTAAACAAAATGAACTAAATCATAATGACAATAATTTAAAATTAAAAATACTTAGGAGAACTAATGTTTTTAATAAAAAGTTTAATTTAATTCTTGAAGTAGACTCAAATTCTTATAACTCGTTTGTAAATAAACAAAAGATAAATTTGGGCTGGAATCGATATAAAGTATACAATGAGTATGGAATAATTCGTTGCTTTAATTGTAATAAATACGGGCATTTCCAAAAGGAATGTAAAGAAAAAAAATCATGTGCAAAATGCAGTGGCGAACATGAAATGAAAGATTGCCCTAATAATTCTGTTAAATGTATAAATTGTGTTACGTCTAATGAAAAATATGGTTTAATTCTAAAAACTGATCATACTGTCTGGGATTTTGCAAATTGTGAAACTTATAAACGTATTGAGAAGATTCAAAAAAATAAATTTATGCAGTTGCAATTAAATAAAACATCAGATTTAAGTTCTAGTATTATATACTTTAATTGTCAGGGATATTTAAATAATAAAGATCACATAGACGCGTTGATAAGTGATTGGAAACCTGTAATTGTTTTCTTGTCGGAAACTCATGTACATGCTGATATTGGTATGGCTGAACTATCTATTGATGGCTACAAAGTTGAACAATGTTTGACAACAAATAAAAGAACTGGTGGTGTCATGGCCCTAATAAAGAATGGTTTAAAATATAGTTTAAGGGATGTACAATGTATACAGGATTATGTGTGGTTATTGTCGATCGAAGTGTGTTTGTCCAGAGTAAGATTTCTTTTAACTGTATTGTATCATCCACCTCAAAATGAAAATGCTAAGTTTGTTGACTTTTTTAATAATTATCTTGGACAGGTCAGTGATTTTGTCGGTAGTAACATTATTTTCGGAGATTTTAATTTTGACTTGTTAAAACCATCATTTTACAGCGATAGGATCGCATCGATTATTTATTCAAATAGATTCTGTCAAATTGTTGATTCTCCAACGCGCATCACGGACAGAAGCAAAACATTAATTGACTATATCGTAACTGATAACAAGAATTTTCCATTTAATGTGCACCTCACACCCAAAATTAGTGATCATTGTATTTTGTCTGTTCATCCTAATCAAAAATTTAAATTAGACTGTGATACTAGTATTTACCATAGATCTATGAAAAATTATAATTTGGATCAGTTGCAGGATGGCTTGTTGAATAGCACTTGGAATGAAGACAGTGGTGATGTCAATGTTTTGGCAGGTGTTTTTGTAAATAATATATTAGGTGTTTTAAATGTAATGTGTCCCGTCAAAAAAATTGTGATAAAACAAAGATATATGCATAAGGCTTGGATCACCGAGGACATTCGACAGAGTATGCACGAAAGGGATAGATTGTATGCTAGAGCGGTGAGAGGAAATAATAATGAATTCTGGACAGAATATAAAGTGAAGAGAAATTTAATAGTTAGTAAAATCAAAATTGAAAAAGATAAATATTATAGAAATGTGATTGATAATAATAGAAATAATTCTCAGGAAATGTGGAAGAATCTAAAAGTTTTGCTCCCTGGGAAAAAATGCACATTACCTGACGAAATAAGTTACGAAGGCCAAAAAATATCTGATGATTTTCTTATTGCTGCGAAGTTTAATGAATACTTTATACAAAGTATTCAAGAAATTTTAAATAGTATTCCTTTATGTTCCCTCCCTGATCAAAATCCCGTTAATACACCTAAGGTTTATGAAGAATTCTCTAACTTTCAACAATTATCTATGTACGAGATGAAAATGATACTGCAAAAAATGAAAAACGTGGGTGGTGGTGTGGATGGTATTTCGAAAACGGTCTTTTGTGATTCATGTAGTGTGATTGGTAATCGTCTCCTAAATATTGTAAATGCATCGCTCGCAAATGGGCAATTTCCAGACGCTTGGAAGGAATCAACGGTCATTCCTGTCCCCAAGGTAACTAATACAATCTTAGTGAATGAATTTCGACCGATAAATACTGTTGAGGTATATGAAAAGGTCCTGGAGCTTGCCGTAAAAAAGCAGCTACAAGCACACTGTGATAAAAACAACATATTGATGATGAGTCAGTCCGGTTTTCGTGAACATCATTCTTGTGAGTCTGTTGTCATTGGTGTTTGTGATGTATTTCTGAGAGAAATGGATAAGGGTAATTTTGTTCTGGCAGTGTTTTTGGATTTTAGAAGAGCGTTTGAGACAATCGATAGGAAAATTTTATTGAACAAAGTTAGTAATATTGGTATTAAGCAAAGAGTTTTGAGGTGGTTTGAATCATATTTACAAAATCGGTTCCAATGAGTTAAATACAAGAATTGTACATCTGATCTCTTGCTGGTCGAACATGGGGTGCCGCAGGGAACTGTCTTAGGTCCACTGCTGTTTTTACTTTATATAAACGATATGGTTGAAGTCGTAAAGAACTGTAAAGTTGAACTGTTTGCTGATGACGCCATGATATATATATCTGGTAATGATGTATTCCGAATGCAGGAGATTGTTAACGGGGACTTAAATAATTTGTTTAATTGGCTATGCGAAAACAGAATGTGTTTAAATACATCCAAAACAAAATTTTGTTTATTTGGGAGTAAACATAAATTAAAGAATGTAAATGTAGATGATATGAATATTATAATAAATAATACTAAGATCGACCATGAAAAGCAAATTAAATACCTGGGTGTTGTTTTCGACAGTAACCTTAACTTTCATACACATGCGGAATATATAACTAGAAAGTTTTCAAAAAAGTTAGTTTTATTTCAAGAGTGGGCAAACATTTGTCATTAAGCACAAAAATGTTATTATATAACAGCCTTGCGGCTCCCCATCTTCAGTTCTGTTCCACACTTTTGTATGGTTTACCATCTTTTAGGGTTCAACAATTACAACTAATCCAAAACAGAGCCATGCGAATCATTTTGAAATGCAATAGGTACACGCCAGTATCAGTTATGCTAAATGTGACAGGTTTATTATCGGTCAAACAAAAGATAATGTTTAGTGTCTATATATTTTTGTTCAAGATTAAAAATCGATTGTTGCCAAAATATATCTATGATAAAGTTAATTTTTTTAAAAATGTACATAGTTATGGTACTAGAAACTGTAACGATTTTGTATTGTCCGGGAAATGTAGAACCAGTCAAATGTTGAACTCTGTTTTGTATGGAGGCCTTTATGATTTTAATTGTTTACCCAAGACTATAAAGGACTGTGATAATATTAATGGTTTTAAAAAAATGATTAAGACACACTTGTTATCGTCTTAGTTATGCAAGTTTTATTTATACATATTTATGTGTTTATTTTTATCTTTATTTTATTGATATGTTCCATGTCTTAGTTATGTAAGTTTTATTTATACAAATGTATGTGTTTATTTTTATCTTTATTTTATTGATATGTCCCATGTCTTAGTTATGTAAGTTTTATTTATACAAATTTATGTGTTTATTTTTATCTTTATTTTATTGATATGAACCATATTTTTATATTTTTAACTTCTTGTAATAATTTACGTTTATGGTTTAATTAGTGTAAGTTATTTAAAATATTTTCCCCTCTGTTTTTATATGAAGCTTTTATGCTTAATAAAGATTATTATTATTATTATTTTTCGGAACGGTGCATTTCCATGCAATAGTTGTCTATTATCGAATATCTCTCCAATTTTAAAAATGATAAGGAATTGGGTAATTCCAGGATAGAAATATCAGACAAAAAAATCTTTTTTCTGCTAAATTTGGCAATAGTCAAAAGTAATATAATAGGAGACCATACATATAAACTGCTGGACACTCGAACTTACACAAACAGATTTTTAGGTAAATTTCAAAGTTCAATATCTTCACCATGAAAAAAGTTTTTTGAACGCGGTTCGCGGATTTTAAAAGCTAGTTTATTCCTGATTAAGCTCCATGACTTAAATTTTTCATAGGACTAGGATTATGATGTACGGGGTGATCAATAAAGTCATGCAAAAAATCAAAAAGTTTGTGCCTGTGAAATTTCTGCAAAAAATTTTTTTGTTCGTTACAATATGGTTCGTTAATAAGGTAACATCAGTATCTCTAGAAGTTTTTGTCAGTTTTTGAATTTAAGCCTTTTAGCCTTGAATACACTATTAAACATCAAATTAGGTTAACAAAGATTTTCAAATCCTATAACTTGACATTAGACTGACGGAGCTTGATGATCCTTGCAGATTTAGAATCCTTATTTCATGCAGATTTTCTATGGTTCCAGCATTTTATTTGAGGGCTGAAATTTCCACATTATACAGAGTCAATAATAAATAAAAACGTAGGGTACACGAAATTGTTTAAAAAAAACGCTTTGGATTTGTTTTGCTTTAAAATTGGTCAAGTTAAAGTTCAAGTCAACATATCGAAACAATTTTTTCCGTTTACCGATTATTGCCGTTGTAAACTACTCGGCAAAAAGAGATATTGCGCGATCTTACCTTATAAGTTTTAAATATGATCAAACTTGTTCGATTATATTAAGATCCGGAGACTTTGTAGGCCAGTTCATCCTATTGATGCTTTGTGCCTGTATAATTTCCGTGATCCTTCGCGCTCTCTGCGGCCGAGCGCTGTCATCTACCCAAAGACATTTAACCTGAAGAGACGGGACAAATGGTTCTTTGTTTTCCCCCAACATTGAGGCAAATTCTATGGTCCATAGATGTAGCGTTGCCAAATTTTAAGTTTACGAGTTACTGTACATACTTTTTTCATATTAAATTATAACACTAAATACTTATTTTCCCCATTTTTGATTCATCAAAAACCGGTTTTGAAGTTCTTACATGTCAATCTGACAATGCCGCTTCCCTTGGTTCCGCCTTGTTTTACCCCCAAAATATTTATAGTATGCACGTAGTAAAGTAACTGCACCAATAGATTGAGAGCATTGGAGGTCGACGAGCGACGGCTCTTCCCCATTCGATAAGTATACTAACTTGGTAACGTTTCAAAACCAGTGAAGGCACTGCTGTAAATATGTTTTAATAGGTATTTAATAGAAGAAAATAGTTATTAAGCTACTTTTTGAATATGTCATTAACCAGATATTTGTCATGTTTGTATGTTTTTAAATAAAATTTGTATACTTCAGTTCCTTTTTATTTGTCTCAAAAATAATGATAAGCAATTTATTTTTAGGCTAGCAGTGGTATGATTTAATTTTTCGTTTAACCATTGAGAGCAGAAAAACCCTATGTGTCACAAAAACGTTTAAATCAGGATAAAATTGCGTATTTTTGGTATCTCATAAATTTCGTGTTCAAATTTGAAATTATTCAGGAAATAAGTTTTCGGAAATTTTATTTTATTATTAGCTGCTGAATAGTATATTATGCAATGACCATTCATTGCAAATGTAAGTTGATTATACTTTTTTCTACGACTGCCCTGAAAATAGACAAAAACGCACTAACAACTGCTCTTGAAAACTGGACATTTCAAACATCGTGTGAAAAGTATACTTTGCACACGGCGTGTGCAAAGTATACTTTTCACATTCACACGCTTATTCTGGTATTTAGATTAAAGGGCTTCATCTCCGTTTTAGAGCTTCGCCCTCAAAGGTCCCATTACCAGATCTCTAAAAAAGGGGGCCCAATTATAGGGTTTCACCCCCCGGGAGCCCCTTTTTGCAAAACTGTAGAAAATGGAACTCTTATACCAGAGGCCCCCTTTTAAGACTTGGGCCCCCATTTTAGGGCTTCGCCCCCGGGGGCTCCATTGCTAAATCTGTAAAAAATGGGACTCCCGAACCATAGGCCCCATTCTAGGGTTTCGCCCTCGGAGCCTCTTTTTCAAAATATTTGGAAAATAGGGACCCCACTCCGGTGGCCCCATTTTAGGACTGTGCCCCTAGTTATAGTTTAGCGAGAATCTCTTACTTACGTAGCTTCTTTCATCAGGAATAAAATTTTCTGATAAATCAATAATAAAAATGTTTCCCATATAACATGTAATTTTCACCCTGTATGTAGCAGTCGTAGAAAAAGTATAGTGTGCTACACGTGCTGAAAAGACTTTTTACACTCGTGAGACTTTATGACACTCGCTTACGGCTCGTGTCACCAAACTGTCTCAATCGTGTGAAAAGTCTTATTTTCAGCACTTGTTGCACAATATACTATTTCTATTTTGGTATCATAAAGAAGTCTTTTCGATACGCAAAGTTGTGTCGAAAAGAAGCTCTTCGACAATATTTTTGATGACTGGTTGCTATGATATTAACAAAATTGTGCAATGTCAAAGCTCACTGGCAAATATTTCGACACCGTTTTGAATGGGATTCCTAATAATACAGACGTCAAAAGTAACAAGATGGCCGTCCAACTTTTGATCGCGACTTGAATAAATAAATGTTTTTCATTAAAAAACGTGCAAAATAGCACTCTTCGTCCAGTTTTGTTTGGTTTCAAATGGACGTTTTATAGCCTGAATTTGTGCGACGGCGACGCGACGCGACGTGTAGCTTTTTTGTATTTCGTGAGTGATTTCCTATAAATATTTTCTATAAACTTTATATCAAAGTAACGATGGTCTTGCGGTGTGAGGTATGCAAAATCTCCAGCTATTATCATCCGAACATGAGTTTCCACAAGTAAGTAAAAGTAAATGAAACACAGTAGTACAGTGGGCACCATTTTGTGATGTGATTAATTAATATTTTATAATACTTACCTCTGTATGTGATATTAATGGATAATCTGATATGTTTGCAGTCATTTACCAACCAACCTCTATTAAATCATTTTTGAAGTGAATACTTCTTTGGTTTCATCGCAGTGGTCTTGCAAGGACACGGAAAAATTTCGTGACACAGCTAAATAACTATTTTGTGTTAACTAACCTTCCGAATCCAGATTTATCCCAAACTAACTCAATCTAACCCACACACTATAAATAAAACATAAATATATTTTCAATAATGCACTCGAATAAATACCATCATTTCAAATTAAACGTATTTACTTTATTGAAATTATTATTATGATGGACTCACATTTTCAAAGTCTACGTCTATGAACTGTCCTTGCTTTCGTTCAGGCGGGGGCGGGCAATACTACATTTAGTAGTGGGGACGAAGTTTGACAAAAGTTTGTACACCATACATAAAAATATAAGGAGGCGGGACAATCGTTTTGTTGATATTTTTGCAAGATTTCGGATTTTTATGAATGAGTTGTCGGGTCTCTTTAGGTTAAATGTTTTTGCATCTACCAGTATAAATTCTGGGCCGTAAATTCGAGCAAAAGGAACAACAATAAATTCCAATATTTCCTCCTGATAAACAGTGGCGTTAATGGTTTCGTTGGTACTAAATAACTCGGATTTACCAGTTTTTATGACACTCCCCCAGACTGTAACACCTCCGCCACCAAATCCCTCTTGAGGGGCCATATTTTCCTCCAAACTAGAATTCGGCCATCGGAGTGAATCAAATTAAATCTTGTTTTGTCACTGAATAAACAATGGCTTCACCCTGCATTACCCCAACTAGCATGCCGATTTGTCCATGCTAACCTAGTTGGTCTATGGTGTTGTAACAACCGCACACATGTGATTGTTTGTTTTTTCCAGGTGTTTGCTGACTATTATCGTCTCGGCAAACAAAACTGCCTTACTTTCAAGCGTTTTAATTTACTGAGACGTTTTCTCTGAGCATTTTTATTTGGTATCTGATCTGAAGTTCCTTAGAAGCCTGAGCTACAAATTTATTTATATTTTTAAATTTGGTCCTCTACAAATTTAAGGCAGTTTTTGCTTTATTTTTTCATTAGGATTACTTTTGTAAGTAGTTTTTAATTCTTTAAGAATAACGTTTTGAGATAATATTATTCTTTTTACCGATTCTGGTTTTTAAATTCTTAATCGAGAACTTGAGATAGAGGAGACTGAGATGTACTAGGTGTGTCCAAATGTTTTTTCTTTAGTCGCCGAACTTGATATCGGTTGATTCTCTTCTTTGCGTCTTCTAATTGTTTTTCTAACTTCGCTATTTTCCTATAAGCTGCTGCTCGATCTATTCTACCTCTTGTAGATTCATCGACTCGTGAAACTGGTAATTCGCACGTTGGCTACTTTGTGGTGTATTACTTATAACAGCTTCCAATCTCGTTCTAGCATATTTCTTTTTCTCGCGATATTTTCGTTGAGTGTCTCTCGAGTGATTTTGCGTCTCTCTTTTCGCTCCTATAACTCACTTTCCGGTTTATCAGTCTTCAGTATTTCCGTCGTATTGCATGTTCCCACAATCCCCTTAGGAGTTCACTTCGCCGCTCTGGATCTGCATTCACCATTTCTTTGTAGTGCCTTTCGCTCTTCGCTGCTGCTAAAGCCATAATCTCTTAATGAAACAAAAAAAAAACCTGAAGAAAACTTTTTTATATATTTTTTTCTTGGCAAGTCTTTAATTCTGCCATTTATGTTACCTAGTATCATATATGTTACCATGGAGGTGGTAACATAATTGACGGTAACCTATTTGACATTATACGCGATACATTTTTAAATTACCGCCAAATTCGTTCAAATTATTACGGTTGGATAAACGAAAGGAGCATGCATATTTTAGGTTATGTTTTATGTTTTATGAAAAATTACTAAATTTTATTTACAACGGTTTAAAGCAACTGTAATAACATATTTGACATATAATAAGCGTATCTACCTGCTTTGTATAGTTTGTTGCTGAAAAACTGTCAATATTATTTAAAATACATAACTAATTTTCCACAAATAAAAACGTAAAATGTTACTCGTGTATTTGGTAAAGTGACACTAAATATCAATGTTGCCAAGTCTTGCAAAATTCGTATACCGTCTGTGGTAACATATTTGACCATTTTCGTGGTGACACTAAAAGTATAAAAAATAATGACCTTATTTATTATACGCAGAGACCGACAGAAAGAACATCACACATGGGTTTTTTTTTATTAATGAGTTTTGGTAAAAATTGATATACTGTTTGCCAAATGAAAGAACCCGGACGAAAAGAATGCGGGCAAAAAATGTCTTCGCATATTTAGATGCTGCCACATTTTTTTCCCAATAATCCTAATTTATTTTCTGTCTAGTTTCCTATAGTGAATTTACATATTTAAATTTCCTACTTGAATACTTAATTTTGTTATTTTCCTTAATACTACTGTCTTCTATTATTTACTATTTTATTTACACAGGGAAATACGGAATACGGAATACCATAATATTTGTAATATTTATATTTTATTCGCCTTCAAGCTATTTAAAATACGCGACAATAGGCAACAGTGCGACGTTTACTTGGTTTTTAGCGGGAGGCAGTTTCGTGATTGGTCGCAGGATATATTAAATACACTTTGACCCTAGACCAACACCTAATTTTTTTTACATATTTTAAAATTTCGGCAGCGACTTGCTTTAGCCATTGGCGTGGAAATTGCCGATGCCGGACTGTGTGGTTATTTATATTATTTGGTTTGTACGGTCTGGTGATATATAGGTTTTGTCGATTTTGCAAATTCTCTTTTTTCACTAGAAAGGGGGTGTCCTATAGAGTAGTTTAAGCCAAAAAAGTCGGAAGATCCGCTACATTTGAACTGAAAAAATGCCCTAAAGCTGGATTTATAGATTGACATAACATAAGCATAGCATAAGCATAAGAAGTTAAACATTCATATTTAAGTTAGGCAATTTATAGATCGACATAACATAAAACACAACATAAGCTTGACATAAGAAGTTGACCAATATTCAACTTCTTATGCTATGTGCTTATGTTCGACCAATGAAAACGCAGAATTTTAATAATATTTACCTTTTGAGAGAATGACATATGCGTTGTTCAATAAAGTTTAGCGTTTTGGCTTTATGAATGCTTGTTCTTTTTGAGAATGGTAAGGATTTATAAATTAATATACATAAGACTCTATAATATACTTCTTTAAAACATTTTAAATAAAATTATGAAATTTGTAAGGTTAGTATTTTCGATTTACGGCTCAGGCGCAACATAGCACAAGCCCATTTTATAAATCGACCATTTCTGGTAATGTGCTTATGCTATACTATGTCTATGCTATGCTTATGTTATGTCAATCTATAAATCCAGCTTCAAAGTTCGAGTTTTGACACAAATTTTCAGCACCACTTCACAAAAGCACTAGAAATATAGACAAAACACATCTCAACATCAATTGTCAGGTGAAAATATTAACTAGGATACTTTTGCGTCGAACGAGAGACCTCCGTTTTGTTCCGGTCCTAATTTAAAGCGACTCATAGCCCCATTAGACAAAATTAAATTTTACTTGTAAATATCCATCCTCCTTTTGACTGTCAACTGTCACAATAGCCAAAAAAAAGATTTTTAAGAAGGCACACTGTTGCCAGACGTTTACTGTAGTTTCGTTAGCAAAATGCATTAGAAAAATGGTGCGCTATAAGCGCAGCTTATTTACTACCAGTTAGTCATCTTGCGGCGGCATCCTTTGATTTGGGAAAGTCAATAACCAAGTTTTGCAAATTTTAGAAGAGGGTCATGACTTAATATTGTTTTAAACACCTGGTCATCTGAATAAAACTTTTGACAGTTCGTTTAATTTAAAATATGGTTTTTATACTACCGTGCGTAAAGTACTCACTTTACGCACTCTCTAAGATTCCTAAAATAGGCTTTTTTAATGTGCAGTGCGTAAAATAAGTTATTTTACGCACTAGTGCGTAAAGTAATTTAATAATATTTTTGTTTTTTCATATATTTTTCGGTAGTAGAAAAAATTTTATATGCTACTCATGTGTAAAGTACCCTTTTTTATTCGATTTCAATTCATTTTTTTTATCAATATTCCCATTCATAAAAAAAGATTCACTTTACACACTTATTGCATAAATAACTATTTTATCGTCAAAATCCGTTTAAAAATGATTTTAAAACGCACAATAATTGTACAAAAATCCGAAATTTTTGAACCTCTTAGGGCGATAGCCGAGGCTTCGGACGAATTTGTCATGTATTTTGAAGCGAAAATTCATTTTAAATTCATTTGTGGAACTGAACCGCTCAGAGCACAGTGCCCGACACACCACCTTTCCGATTTCGATAGAGTTCACTAGCTGGTAGTGAATAAGCTGTGCTATAAGTGTCTCTACTCTTTTTTTTATTTAGGTGAATGATTTTTTATGGCAGTAGCACATCCTATATTGCTCGACGAGCGGTGTGTGTGCGAAAATGTTGTTTGACACGGTTCTTGAATATTTAGTTAGGGGAACAGATGTCCTGGGAGGATATTCGCATGTAACATGCAAGATGTCCATTCGGCAATGTCGATCGTTTCTTTATATGTGACGTGCACGATAGCATTTAGTCAGATGTCGTGACTATTACATAGAATCAACAAATAAGTCTTCAATTATTTTAACACTTCATGCATGGCCCTCTGCTCGCTTCGCTCGCTACGGGGGCTCAACAAACAGAAACTAACCAAGTGCTAACCAAAACTAACCCAAAATATTAAAAAAGAAAATTGGGTTAGTTTTGGTTAGCACCTGGTTAGTTTCTATTTGTTGAGCCCCCGTATAGAGAGCGAAGCGAGCGGAGGGCCATGCATGAAGTGCTTAAATAATTGAAGACTTATTTGTTGATTCTATGTAACAGTCACGACATCCGACTAAATGCTATCGTGCACGTCTCATATGAAGAAACGTTCGGCATAGTCGAATGGACATCTTGCTTGTTACATCCGAATATGCGTCCTGGGAGAGAGTTTCACAGTGATGCAGTGCGCCAGACAAAGGAGTTCGTGTAAAGCGATGTTCTAGGTGTTTCCAGTTGTACGACGAACCGGTGCGCTCTTGCCGTCTATCGTGACTGTCTGACAGGCGTTGTCAGGGGCGGGATAAGGAGGGCCAAATCCTGGGAACATCTGCCGTAAAAGTATCTGTAAAACAGGGATTTCTCGTTTCTCGGTCACATGTTTGCGGTCTTTCAGACTATCATTCCGTGTCAACTCCGGGTCACCGACAAGACGCACAACTCTCTTCTGAACGGAATCCAGTAGCTTTAGGGTGTGCTCTGGCGTGGCACCCCAGATGTGTGAGCAATATTCTAAGCACGGTCTTATTTGCGCTTTGTAAAGCAAGAGCAACTGCTGCGGTGTATACATTCTTTGTTGCGAAATAGCGTACCAAGCTTCTGGGAGGCTGATTTTGCGACGTTAGCAACGTGGTCATGCCAGGACATATTGCTGTTGACCAAGACCCCCAGTAGTCCGATTGAATGAAGATGAAGGGATGGTCGATCCTGCCATAATGATATCATTGCCCGCCGTATGGTAAACGTGGCTGCTTGGATGATTTTTCAATGTGCATTTGCATTCATACATCGAAATGAAAGAGACACTCATTCGATTACACTATTCCTTTGTAGATATGTATATATTCGTCAAATATTTCACTTCATACATGGCCCTCCGCTCGCTCCGGGGGCGTAACCAAACAAACCTAACCCAAACTAACCCAAGATATTCCCAAATGAGGAAAAACAAACTAAAAAATATTTGCATTTTCGACTGACAAATTTCAATTTTTTTTATTTCCGGCATGCCTTGGGTTAGTTTTGTTTGGTTGCGCCCCCGAAGCGAGCGGAGGGTCATGCGTGAAGTGGAAAATTAAATATACTTAAAAATAAATAGTAAACAACACTGTTATTCCCCATAAGCAAATGTGCAACTTTTGGAAACACTGTGCCAGGTCCCCCGTGTCGGTTACTAAAATTTCATTATTTTCACGTTACAATTTCAATATTTTCACGTTACACCTGGGAAAGTCGTAGTGGAAGTTTGCCCTTCTAGGGCAATTTAGGCTCAAAACGCGGATATTTTTTCGGCTCAAATGTGGCGAATCCTCCGATTTTTTTGGCTTAAGCTATTCTATACGACACCCCTTTTCTAGCGAAAAAAAAAAGAAAATTTGCAAAATCGACACAACCTATATATCATCAGACCCTTAATTTGATGATATCTTTGACGATTTTTAACCTTTCTTATATTTTTCTTGCATTTGGTGATTATTATACGCGGTTAACTAATTTTTATATATTTCGGATAACTCTCTTAACTGAACTCTCTAAATTAAAATTTTTATTACAAAACAAATCCGAACGTTCTATAAAGAGCGTTTTGGAACATACTTGCTTCAATATTGCCTAACTTGAACGCTAGAGAATTTATATGAATTTGAATTGAACGCTAGAGAATTTATATGAATTAGCTACGATAAACCGTTTTTTTTTCAAATTAAGCGACGTTATCGATGACGTAAATACAAAACCTTCGGGAAACGAATTCTACTTATTATTACATATTTATGTAATGCATGATTTGATTGATTTGTAATACATACAACAAATATCATAGAATACTATCCTTATTATAAAAATGAGATATTATTATATGACATATTTTGTACTATAAGACTGTAATATAAAAAAACTGTAATTAATTTTAACGTCTTAAACTAATCAATATTATCAATAATAATATGGTAAGAATAACCTCGTGCGACTATGGGAAGGCAAGATTTTTTACGTGCTAGTCCTCTACCCTCCTCAGTCGTCGTTAAGGTTCACTCGCTTGGCGCACTATAGACAATCGCTTCTGCATCAAAAGAAACCCCAAAAGACGTTGAACAGTGCCGTTCGCGTTTTGGAGATTGGCGGGAAATATAATTGCTTTCAAAAATATGACCCAAAACGCACTTATCTGAAAAAATATCGCAAAATTTTATTAGGAAAAGTTCTTTAGAATGAGATTCTATAGCTTTGTATATACTTTGAAAAATATCTAAGAGAAAAAATAAAAAGTTAATTTGGAAAAATACTTTTTGTACAAAGAGACTCTTTAGTAAAGCGAGTGGCAATGTTTTGAATAACATTTCGTAAACATTGGCATGCTATTTATATTTTTCTTTGGAGAAAAATAAAATCTTTACATTTGCCATGTATTCAGCTGCTTCATAAGAAATGACTGGAAATACCTCCACCATATTACAATCACGAAACTATTTGTTATTGATAAAAGACCAACTATACACAAAATTTTTATTTAAATTCTTCATTCAAATCAACAATTAAATTAATTATTAACAAATAGTTGGAATCATGCATTGCCGCTATTTTCGTAATAATGTATTTGCAACTTAATTGAAAGCCCAAGTAAATAAAACTGAAAACACCAGCAACTCCCCATTTTTCTACATTACATTATTTTGTTTTCATAACTAATTTCTGCAAATAAGAAATAAATGAAGGATGCACTTCCTTAATAATTAAAAAATACAATTAATTCAGTAATATTACGATTTATATCGGACAAAATTCAGAAAGTTTTGAAAATTGGTAGAAATGTTAGGGATGACATAAGACATACTAAATTAAAAAGTGCCCACCCCTAAATAGTGTGCTTCATCCCCTAGGGACTTAGTTTTTGCTCACTTTTTCACTGTTTGTTAAAAAAAACCTATATAGAAAAATATGCCTTATACAATTTTCTATAAAACATATTCCTACACATTTTTTCCTAAAATTAATAATAATGTGAGAAATAAGGCGTAATACATAAGGGTTACTTCCGGTTAACACAGTAAATGCAATCTAATATATTATAACACTCGTATAATATAAAGTTCAATGCTGAATGCCAAAAAGTTGGCAGTAGGCTACTGGCCTCACTTAAAATTAAAATAAATTTACCACTTCCACTCTGTTAATCCTATAAAACCTCTCGATTTTTTAAGAAGAAATAATATTGTATATGGATCGTACTTGATCCACACACCAGCCCAAAAGTAAAGTAAGTAGGACTTGACGCTTTTTTACGTGGTGTCCCCAGTAATCCTAATCCACTTGAAGTGAAACTTCTTTACTGACTTTTCAGAAGAGTCTAGCTGCACCAGAATGGATTTCGATTGCGAAGCTTCGCGCATGCTCAGTTTTTGACACACATTTGGCGAAAGTAAAAGCCTTTTGGTAAATTACTTTCAGCAAGCCTGGTGGCGCAGCAGTTAGTACGCTGTGTTTGTGATACGACGGCCCGGGTTCGATTCCCGTCCGTGGAGAGAGAGAGATGTTTTTTTTTAAATTTGTATGAGGTTATGTTTGAAAAGGTTTTTTTCTTCATTTTGGGCATGCCTTGGGTTAGCTTTGGTTAGTATTTGTTGGCTGCGCCTGCGTAGCGAGCGAAGCGAGCGGAGGGCCATGCGTGAAGTGAAATGGTCAACGTTTCATCATGCATGAAACAATCGAAATCCATTCTGGTGAAGCTAGACGCTTGTCAATTTTCGAGCGTTACGAAAATTTATATCGCGTCAGGGGAGTTCGACGAGTGCGTCAGCGGCGACAGAAGTGGGAACACGCAAACGTTTTGATTGGGAAACGGCCGACAGGAGAGGAAATAGATGAAGATGCGCAGCGCTGCGTATAAAGCAACTATAATAGGTATGTGTTAGTGGGAACGACCGGAAGGCATATTCACGGACCCTACCAAAACGGTATAATAGTAATACGGTGCTGCGATTAATGTTCTGAATGTCAGGGGGCGTTTCATTTTTTACCACGTCTCACAATAATTACCCATGCCTTTACGGTCCAGTGATTTGCTTTCAACAGGTCTGATAGAGCAGTGATCAGACCCTGTGATTGTGATACGGGAGGCCCCCGTTCGATTCCCGTCGGTGGCAAAATATGTTTGTTAAGGAAAAAGTTTCACCTCTAGCAGACAGTGACAACAGCCCGCACTTATATTTGGCGCCCGTCCTAAGAGGAATGCATCATCGTAGTGACCTTGACTCGTTAGAGTAGGGTAGTGGGAGAAAATAAAACTCGTTACTGTGCGCCACGAGAGTGAACCTAAACGACGACTGAAGAGACAGAGTGAGCAGCACGTAAAAAGTCTTGTCACTCATAGGCGTACGAGGATATTTTTGCCATATTATTATTTATAATATTGATTAGTTTAAGACAATAAAATTAAATATTGATTTTTTTTAATAAAAATGTTAATTTATACTAGAGTTCAGTTAAGAGAGTTATCCAAAACTATAAAAATTAGTTAACCGCGTATAAAAGTGGTTTTATACAGCATGGTTGTACAAAAATGCAAAAATGGTCTGTACTCATCGCAAATAGATGATTTTGTCGGAATCTTGTTTTCTTGGACACAGTTGTATGGTGCAATATCAAAAACGATAACTGAAATGGGCGGAATATTTGGCAACAGTTTTCCTCCAGCCATTTTAGAAAATTTTCCTTAATCATTTGCCCATGATAATCACCGCTAGCTTGACCCGCTTTAAATACTAGATGAGCATTGGGCATAAAGCCATTTTCAGACCCAGCATGAACATTGACTAGTCGACTTGAAAAAGTGACAATATTCTTATAAAGAAATGATAGTATTTATCATAATTATGGAGGGCTGTAATGTAATATTTCACGATATATACAATATACAGAGTGGTAGCACAATCGAAAATTAAATACCCCGAAATGTTTCGGCGTGTTCAATGAGCATCTTCAGGTAGCATTCGGCTTCTTGCAACCGAGAGGAGCAACCACGACAGACTGTCTAATTAAGAGTTTGTGGTACTTTATTCTCAATAAAATTTAATATTTTTTTACCTTTTAGAGTTATTTTCCGATCGTACATAGAAATTATTAAGAATTATTAATTGTACACTTAATTGACCACACTATTACTTAAACAGAAATAATATACAATTATTATCAGATCACATAAGAAAAAAAATCAATTCCAAAAACTGACCGCTTGCCATAATATTACTAACTACTCCAAAAACGTCATTACCATTGTTCCAGTATGGTTACTATGCCAACATTTTCCAAAAGTTAGATCTTTATCTTTGTCAACTCATGACTCGCCAATATAAATTATGTTACGTCCTTTCTCTCTGTATTTTCAAATTACCCTTGTATATTTATAACGCCAGTGGAGAATTGCAGGTCTCTCCATTAGAATTTTTCTCTTGTTTTTTCACTTTCGAAAATAAAAGCCATTGGCCTTTAATAGATTCTGACTATACGGAAAATCCATTATTTATCTCAGTTTATAGAGCAGGTTTTTGACTGTAGGAACAATTTTTAGTTCCAAGTAATTTTTTTTATTGTTTGCTTAATGATTGGAAAATCTTCAAAGTCTCTTTTAAGAGATAGATGGGGTTTTTTGTTCGTCGGTGATGAGAGCATTTCATCTGGACGTTCCCTTTGTCCTTCCTCATCTTCTTTGTGAATTTTTCGAACAGTGTCGTTAGAAACCACGGTATATAGGGAAACGCGATCAATTTTTCTTCTTAAGGGTAATTTAAAAGCCTTGATAATTTCCCTAGATTGGCCAGTAAATGGTTTCCTCTTTAAAAATATATTTCTCTCCATGATTTAAAAAATTCCAAGTGCAACAAGAAACCACGAATAAATATATTACAATAACGAAGTAACTAGTAATAGTCTCACAAGGTTGATCGAAAAACAAAAACAAACTGACGCTGGTGACAGTGGTGACATCAGTACTTCAGAAATTGACAATGTAACAAATAAGGAACTCACTTCTCAAGAAGGCGAAGAGGCGTGCCCCCTTGATCTTGTAGGCTGGACGAAGAATATAAGCTTGGATTTTCAGGAACATTTTATTAAAAACATATAAGAAGAAAATATAGATAAAATAAGTGGGTGTGCAAAACAATTTGACGGTAAAAAAACTAGGCACTTACAAAGGTTAGCATTTTACAAAGTTAAAGTAAACAGCGAAAAGGTCCTCCATGAGTGGTTAGTGTATAGTCTCAAATCTGGCTGTGTTTATTCATATATATGCAATATATATATTTCAAGAAAAGTGGTAACGTTAACCTTTGTGTATTTCTGTTAATTTAAATATTATTTTACATTTACTAATTTATTTTTTGGTACAATAAAACTTTTTTTTTAACTTATTTCGTGCTTCTTTTCTAGTTTTTCAATACTCTGTTTTTTTTTTAATTAAAATAAATGTAAATTTATAAATAATGGAAAACTTAATTAAAATCTGAATAAAAAACTACATATTAAATAATATTTTTAGTTCGAAATCGAAACAAAAAAAAATCAAATGGGAGCGGTCATATTGGGGTCAGAAAAATTGTTAGGGCCTAGGGCCCAAATTCTTGGCAAATAGGCCCTGATAATGGCAATGTCAAGAACTGTCAACGATTTAGTAGTGTTCTTATTGATCTAATTTTTGTAATGTTTTATAGTTTATTTATTTTCAAAGTTATTTTACACTTTATTGCAGTTTACCGTATTTAGGATTTAAAGCTACAGGCGGTATAGAAAACCGTTACAAAAGTCCACACACTAAGCACGTCACTAATGAATTGCTATTCGTGCAAACAAACCAAAATTTATTCACATCTTACTCGACAGAGATGCCGATGCCCCTTTAGATTTTTCATTTTGTTTCCAAGATATGGTTGAAAACTGCGAACATTTTTCTAGAAAAATTTAATTTACTGATGAGGCGACATTTACATCGGATGGTACAGTCAGCTCCCAGAATTGTAGATGGTGGGCAGATGAAAACCCATATTTTACTCTAGAGACAAAAAGCCAGTTTTATTTTAAAAGGAATGTCTGTTCTTACTTTTTTAGGGACAGTCTGAATTCCGCTAATTATTTAGAGTTTTTGAATAACCAGATTTTTAAATTTTTGCACGAATTACCGCTACAAAAAAGAATTGATACCTTTTTTTAGCAATACGCGGCGCCGTCAATACGTAGTAAAAATGAAGTTTGAACGTGGCTCAATGAACACTTTGCTCATAAATGGATAGGACGATATTCAGAAAACCCGTGGCTAGCCAGATCCCCAGATTTGACGCCCCTAGATTTCTTTTTATGGGGGTACCTAAAAAATAAAGTTTACAAATATCCACCATTTGAAAATATCCACCATTTGGAAGAGATAATACGACAATGTATTAATAACATTACACCAAATATATGTTGAGAAACGTATCAAGAGACCGGTCTGGTCTTTTAGTGTTAAATTATGTGAGCCTTTTCAAAAATGTAACTTGTTATTTATAGTTTAATGTAACCGTTGTTGTTTGATGTTGTTTGTACCTCTTCTTGGATATGACTTTTTGTTCCACTGACAAGTAACACTGATGATGGCTCCGGCCGAAAGCGCTCTGTTACGCTGATTTAGAGGTCCTTTTGGGATTAAAATTTTATGCATGGAATAAAAAGAGTGTTTCATTTAGTATATTTCGTACATGCACACAGCCTTCACTCTTAATTTTTTAAGGTATTTAGCGTTATTTGTGTTGTAACAAAGAGTCTACTTTAAGCAGTTAATTTCAGTGTTTTTCTAAGTTAAAAATATTCCAACTATTTGTTAATAAAATCAATTTATTTGTTGATTTGAATGAAGAAATTGAATAAAAATTTTGTGTAAAGACCGTCCTTTATCAATAATAAATAGTTTCGGGATCGTAATGTGCTGGAGTTATTTCAGCTATCTCTTAAGAAGCAGCTGAATATACGTGGTAAATTTAAAGATTTTACTTTTTTCCAAAGACAAATAGAAATAGCATGCCAATGTTTACGAAATGTTATTTAAAACATTACTATTGACTTTACTAAAGAGTTTCTTTGTGAGAAAATTGATTTTCGAAATTAACTTTTTATTTTTTTATCTTAGATTTTTTTCAAAATATGTGCATAGCTATAAAACTTCATTCTAAACAAATTTTCCTAATACATTTTTGCGATTTTTTCAGATAAGTGCGTTGTGAGTCATATTTTTGAAAAAACATTAATTTTTCTCCAAACCCCAAACGACAAACGGTCCTGTTTACCATCTTTTGTGGTTTCTTTTGATGCAGAAACGATTGGCCATATCGATTTCTACCAAAACTGATTAATAAGAAAATTTCCTATATGATGCGTACTTTCTGCCGGTCACTGTATATTACACAAAGGGTATCTGTTGGAATAATAAAGCAAAAGGATATATGTGCAAAATTAAAGTGTACGCAGACTCTTAACCACTGTAGTTAAAAATGAAATTGCATAAATTTGTTAGCAACAAATCACATTCGTTATTTTCTGTGGAACTCAAGCCAAAAGAATTCTGGGCACTTAAAATTTATTTACATTCAAAATACTCACTTTTCAAGAAATCATCTTCCATAATATCTATTCCATTGTCAAGGTGTGCCCCTGTCTTATAACCAATATCTGTACCATTCCAGTGATTTCAACATCTAGGGAACCTGTAGCCGCATTCGTAGATAATATGTTTACTATGGCTGGATTTATGCAGACGCATTCTCTAGGAGTCAACAGGATAACATATGATAAAAATATAAACATGGACATTGTCCCTGCTGATTATGTCACGAATCACTGCATCGCAGCAGGATGGCAAATTGGAGAGTAAGTATAAATTATCGATGCCCAAATGGATTGGTTAATATAATCATCTTCAGAACATATTATTTATACCCGTGTTATTGAGTACATTTAATCATATTTAATTCATTTTATTATATATATATATATATA
>MU191565.1:0-13119 GCA_016904865.1 Pissodes strobi
CATACTATATACTATTCTAGATTAAAAATCTATATTTGTTAAAATCACTAAAGTTGACCTTTTTCGGAATATTTTATATTTTTTTATTAGAGACAACATGATTTGCAATAATAATTTATCTGTTTTTTTTTGCCAAAGTAGTATTTGACCTGATTTGGGATTGGCTCGTTTCTCTGCAATACTCGAAGAAAGCATGTAGATGGTCATTTGCTTTTGACTATCTAAATTTTCGTTTTTGAGTTATTAAGTTACATGTGCGATTTTCCAAATTTTGTTCTGATATACTGTCGACAAAATTAATCAATTTTTGCAAAATTTTCTGAACAAGTTCCATTTTGACGGTCTTCCGAACCACTGAAATTGGCGAGAGTCGGAAAATGACAAGCATTTTTGGGCGTGTATATTTTTGAAAGTGGCCACTTTAGGTCTTTCTAGCGCCGAAAGCATAGTGACGATTGAAAAACCGAGACGAGAGTTCGATAATGAATTTAGAGGAGAAAAAGTCTCTAAATACTTCCCTGTTCCAACAATTTTGAGAAAATAGATTTTTGAGGTAAAATGTAAGATCATCGATTTCTAGGTCAAAAAAATGAGAGCCTGCATAGAGCAGCCGATCAAGAACGCATTTGATAGATGAGAGAGGGAAAGAGATTCCAAAAAAGTGCATCGATTTGAAAATGCAGGTTTGGCGATCTTTTTAATAACAATTATTCATAGTAGATCGGGAAATACGAGATAGGGTAAACACACCAGTGATTGGCCATTCGTTACTTTTAACTTAGTTATTGGCCCCTAGGATAAAAACACTATTATTAAGAATTAATAAGTGAAAATCTTATTTAAAGTTCTTTTTACGAGATTTGACAACCCTGCTGGTTTTGTTGCCGCCATTCCTTCTTTCAGTCTTCGCCATTTCGTTTGTGGTTTAACTTGAAAACTGGCCGTTTGCTCATCGCGCGTCAAATGCATGGGATATGTTAGTAATTGCATAAGAAAGTGTGTATGAAGTAAGTTGAATATCCTATATTTATTCTAGAACGGAAGTTAGAACATGTTTGTATTAGTTTCTTACATGGTTATAGTAATAAATTTTCAATATTTTAAGCTTCCAAAATTGCATTTCAGTTAAATATTTGGCGGCCAATAACTGCATATTGTTTTGGCAGGAAAATCAAAGATTGGCCATAGGGCCAATCATTGGTCATTGTACATAAAGCTTATAATTATATACTTATGTGTGATATTGCAGTCTTATTCGCAGTTAAACAGATTTTTGTAATTCGTTCCTACAAAAACCTATTATAACCAGTAGTTGGCCGGGGGCCAATCATTGCGTATTGAGGTGGCCAATAATTGGAATTTCATTATATTACAGGTAAAGAAAATGCCGAAAGCCATTGCTGGAGGAAAATGCAATAAAACATATGATGAGGACACTATTAACAGAGCTTTACAAGAGATTAATGTTGGGTTAGCAATACGCGAAGCAGCAAGGCGCTTTAAAATTCCTAGAGCTACGCTACAATTCCGCAGAAGCAATAAATTCGTTAAAACAAGTTTGGGTCCCAGTCCAATACTAACATCTGACGAAGAAAAGGTTTTGGTCAATTGGATTAACATCTGACGAAGAAAAGGTTTTGGTCAATGGGATTATTGAAAATCATAAACGTGGGTTTCCTCGTCGTAAGGAAGATATCCAAGAGTCTGTAAGGGAATTCCTGGATAGACACCCAAGAAATAATCCATTTGTTAGTAATCGCCCTGGAGAAGTTTGGTACAAAGCTTTCCTGCGAAGAAACCCTAAAATTACTGAGAGAACCGGAGAAGCAGTAACTGCTGCAAGTTCGAACGTTTCCGAACAGGATATAAAAAAATGGTTTGAAAGTATCCAAGAATACCTCCAATCAAGAGGGTGGCTGCACATTTTGGAAGATCTAGATCGTGTTTTGAATGCTGACGAAACATGTTTTAATCTATGCCCAAAAAACAGCAAAGTACTAGCCCCAAAGGGGGCAAAGAATGTTTACCAGATTGAACATGCACCCTCTAAGACAACTTTAACAGTAATGTTTGCTTTTACCGCCTCAGGTAAAGTAACTCCGCTCATGATAGTGTACCCCTACAAGAGATTACCCATGAATGTAGGCAAATCAGTTCCAGAGGGATGGGGTATAGGCCTTTCTGACACCGGTTGGATGAAATCAGAAGTTATGTTTGACTACATAAAAAATATATTACATCCCAATTTACAAAAAATGGGGACCACATTTCCAGTAATCTTGTTTCTAGATGGTCACAGCACTCACTTTACTTATGAACTTAGCTCCTTGTGTGTAAAACTTGAAATTATTGCAATCTGTCTATACCCTAATGCAACTAGAATCCTACAGCCGGCGGACGTTGCTGGCTTTAAACCTTTAAAAAATGGTTGGAAAAAGGCGGTTATAGAGTGGCGGCGAAGTCATCCTTTGGAAAGTATAACGAAAGAACATTTTGCTCCTGTGTTGAAACTCGCTGTTGTTGACGCTTCTAAATCACAAACCATCAAAAACAGATTTCGTGCAAGTGGGATATTCCCATGGAACCCAAATGCTATAGACTTTTCGAAATGTTTGGGTGGTCACAGCAATAGAAAATCTTCTGAAGAAGAAAAGAAAGATACGTTTTTAAGTTACGCTGATTTTGCTGCTATTGTTGGAAAAGATCGAATAAATAATTTCTAAACATTAAACGAGCAAGAGTTTAACTATTCTGAAGATTGCGAATTTACTCTTTATAAAGTATGAAAGAAATTTTCATCGAAAACAAATAATATTCGGCTCAGCGATGAAGTTCGTGAACAAGGTTCTCCAAGACACGACCTCCATGAAAATATTGGAAGTGCAGTAGTGGTTGAAATCCAAAAGGTTGGCGTTGACAACTTGATTTTAGATGAGAGTAACATTGACGAAATACCTATCATTTTTTTCAATGCCTGATAATCAACAGTTATCACCCCTTCCCAGCACAGCCGAAAATTTGCCTCAAATTAGATTCGAGATGGAAGAGCCGATTGAAGATGTGCACCCTGAAATAACTGACGTTAATACTATCAAAACTATCAATGAAAAAGAAACTATTTATGATAGTTACCCAGCTGGAAATAAGTCGGAACAAACCGTTGATAATCCATCACGATGTTTGAGAGATGTTTTATGGTATGCTAAAATTCCTACAAGGAAAGGTAAAAAAGAGACAGAAAGAGTTTCATTTGCAATTACTTCTACCCAGTTGCTGAAGAGAAAGAGAGCAGAAGAAGAAAAGAAGATAAATAAGCAACTTGAGAAAGAAGAAAGAAAGAGACTTCGGCTTGAGAAACAGAAAGAAAAGAATTCGGACAAATTAGTTAGCAAGGCAAAAAAGACGATAAACATAAACAAGGTGAAAGACAAAGCTCCGAAAGGTAAGAAGACTGATTACAATAGATTGACTAAGGAAGTAGAAAAAGAAAGCCTTGAAGGAAAGATCACTGGCAACTACGTTCAGGAACAAACAGTCACTCAACTACCGACTAGTTTAAAAGAAAGTGAGTTGGAGGCTGATAAAGTATATGCAAAATATGAAGTAAATGCAAATACTAATACCTCAGTCTCTAAGACAAGCTGTTTAGAAAACATCAGTTTAATGAATTGTGTACCTGAAGCTGTACTAAATATACTAAATAATAATTGTGATCACTCTAGCGACTCTAAAATCATCAGCAAAAAAATTGACAAGGAAAGTTCTTTGGGTGGCGATGGAATGCTAGAAATTCCAATTTCGGATGGAAATAAGTTAAAAGAAAATAAGGAATTCTTAGCAGGGGTTAAAAATCAAATAGTTTCAACACCATCTTTTCTAAATGACGAAGAGTGTGACGAAAACCCCCTCCAGGAAGCAATAACTGACCTAGCGGTTCAGAAAGTCAAGCGGTGGTTATTTCCAACAGAGCGGAAAACTTGAATTTAAAAACCAAAAGATTGAAATTGGGTTGTGCTACTCCTGTACCTATAATGTAACGTCTAAAAAATATGGAATAAAATGTCAATCATGTCGTCGCGTCTATCACCATTGGTGTATAACACAATTAAATTTACATAAATCAAATTCTGAACATTTTACTTGTCAATATTGCTTGCGAAAATTGGTACCTATATCTAGAGTTCAATGTTAATAATTTGTTAATTATAACCTTTTTTGTTCTCATTTTTGTTGCGTGAAATAAAAATTATTTTTTTTTTCCTATTTTTGCGATAAATATGTATACTCTCAATAGTTGTAATACTCGTGAACACCTTCTGAATAAGGTGAGTGGCCAATTACTGGTGTGTTTACCCTAATCGATATTAAAGGGAAACGTGCAGAAAGTCGTATAAAAATCTCAAGTTTTCTATACTGCAGCATTTGCATAAATTTGAAATTAGATAGCTTTGCTTTTGATGCATTATAGGAAGGAATATATATTCCAAAATTTTTACATGGCATTTTGGGTAAAATATGTGTTTTAATGCCTTCAAACTCTTTGAAAACGGTTTGGATCTGGAAAACTGGATTGATCCGTATCCAAATATACTTAGGTTTAGCAAATCAGGTGTAAAAATGCATACATCGTAATAGCCCAAAACTTTCACCATACTTACATTACATGGATTTAGGTACTAAAAAGTGACATGATGTGATATCTTGGCGTTATTGTTGCTGACTTACCTGAAATAAAAGATATATATCAACTTAATACTAAGGACTAGGATACAAAATATAAAAAATATACTTAAAGGTTGTTGGATGGAGCTTTCTACTATATTAGAGCTTGCGTGTACCGCTCGTTTTTCTGTGCCGAGAAGGCGACGAAACTGTGGGAATGTTAAAGATAATATCATTAAACTTATTCTTTATGGCCTTTTCAAATGTCAAATCTGATTTTAAAAATTATGCAATACAGGCTGTTGTTTTTAAGAAAATAAAAACAACATTTTTTCCTGATGCGGACCTGCATTTTAAATTTCGTATATCCCCCAATTTATTCAATAAAATACGATTAATAAACTATATCCCAGTAATTAAGGAAGATAAACAATGAGAGAATTAGAACCACTAAAATGTCTTTTATCTTCACTACATATGTATAGGGTGGCCTGTTTATTATGGGATGGCACCTTATCTCAGAATCTACGGGGTGTACCAAAAAAACTATAATAAAAAAATTGTTTGGATTTACTTAGATTTTTAAAATATTATATTTTTATAAATACGGGGTGTTCGTATTATCGTGGACAAGTCTCACCTTCCTTGTTATAAATAGAACATCCTATATATTAAGGCATTTTTGAATTCCTTGGAAAATTCTTGATATATTTTATATATAATATCTTATATCTAACTCTAACAACCATTTTTGACATATTTCGAATTTTATGTCAAAAATGACGTTTGCAGGTCTTAATATTGAAAGCATTTATTATTTAATTGGAGTTGGTTTCCTTGCAGAAGGCGATCTATTTTAGTAGTCTGTGTTGACATTTTTATGATGAATAAATACAGGGCGAACAAAAACTAACAATACAAATTTAAATTAAAAAATCGTTAAAAGTAATTTTTTTCAACATCTTAATTTTATATATTTTTCTTACTTAACATTTTATAAGGTTGTCTATTCGAACAACTTGTGGTTTTTAAAATATTGGCAATTTAGCACCTTTCTATTGTAAAAATGCTATACGGCTCTTAAGTTTTGTTATTAGTTGGCCATGACGGTGGAGGCGAGGAGTGGCGAAAGAAAAAACAATCGAGCACTACAGAAATGACAATATCTCTTGTCGTCTGACAATAGAACTACTTATTACCCCAGGCGGGATGATTAAGTTATTAACCTTTCGTCGGGCACAGCTGTTCCAGCAGATACAACAGTCTTAACTTTGCATCGTGTATGGAAACCTATAGTATTAAAATCCCCACCGCATAGGTAGCATGTGCAGAAAGTCGTATAAAATTCTCTAATTTTCCATACTTCAGGATTTGCATAAATTTGAAAAGATAGCTTGCTTTTGATGCATTATAGGCACGAATATGTCTTCCAACATTTACATGACATTTAGGTTAAAATATATATTTTAATACATAAAATATGTTTGAAAACGGTTTGGATCTAGAAAAATGATTCAGGATGGGAAAATTTGGAAATTATGTGTAACTTCTATCGATTTTGTGGCAGACATTGTGGTAAAATCTCACTTTCAGCATATCGTTGCGTATACTTTTTATTAAAAGTAAGTAGATTTAATTGCCTAGAATCTCATCTGATTAGGAGTAATTTCGGGCGATTTTATGACATATTTTGAATTTCTGAATATGGATAACTATAGCCCTTGTGGCAAGAAAGGATGCATTTTTTTCACTTGAATCCTTATTTAAAACGGAATCCAGTATAATGGGCCAGGATCGAAGAATTTGAAAATTTTCTGGCGATTAGGAGTAATGCCTGTAAATTTATGACATATTTTGAGGTAAAATTTTATTTCCAGAATATCAATGGATTTAGTCTTTGTCGTAAGTACATATACACTCAGATGCAAAAAAACTGAACGGTGAAAATTTTCGTCAAATTTAAAGTATTACAGTTATTTTATTTTTAGCCCTGTTTTGATGATTTTCTTAGCACACTGTCTATAAATATATGAATTTTAATTGGTATACACGGTTTTTTGATAAAATTTTGTATATGACTTATTATACATGGTTAATCGAAGGGTGGTTTCTTTACCCTGACTTTGAAACACCCTGTGGAATAATTCTGTCAACAAATTTTCGTAAAACCTTGTTTTTCGGTTACGACCATGTTTTCTGGGCATTTTGTGTTTTGTTTCATGCCAAAATGTGTTTTGGTTAATTTTTAAGACCGAAGTAATTTGCCACCCACAATTTACAACTTTTTCAATTATCATTACTTTTTGTTGTTATTTTATAATATTACGAGTAGGATTAATAATACGGGATCCCGGAATCCCGAAAATCCCGCGATTACAAAATCGGGATCCAGAAAATATCGATTTTTAAAGATAAAATTTCAATCTCCTTTATTCTTTTTTTCTTTATCCGCGTGTTATTTTAGCTTTATCCTAATTGCACATTTTAATAAAACTGTTCTCACTGTTTTGTAGGTTCTAGTGGTATATTTTATAACCGTATTGATATTTTACTTCTTAAATGTAAAAAAAAAAAATATTTTTTATTTTTCTATTTTCTTATAAATACGTTCTATTTTTGCTGTATTTCTGCATTTTTGTTACTTTTATTGCTAGTGTTGGATTTAAAAAAAAAATTAGGTTAATACCGGGATCCCGGAATTCAGGGATCTAGTTTTTATCCCTGAATTACGAAGTCATATTGACGCCCCATTAGCCCTGTATATGGAAATTTAAAAAACGTTAAAGAGCAACGATACGGTCTCGGTTTTAATAAACAATAGGAACAATAACAGAACAAATAATATTTCATAAAAAGAATAACTGTAACTTAATTACCTAACAACAGCATATTTAGAAATAGTGTAGCCAAATAACTAATTTATATGCAACTTTCTGAGAAAAGATTACCGACGCAAAACATGTTGCCACATATTACAATGTCAAGAGTTTCAAAACTCGGCGCTAAAGTCTTTTTAATTTAATTATGACCAAAATTAAATTCCAAAGTCTCCCATTTATCAAACTTTTATCATTTATTTTTCAGCAAGTTATGGATTTATTGCCACGAAAACAAAGATGTCATCAGCGTTGAAAACACTTTAGTGATCTTTATAGTTCTAATTTCAACTTGTAGCTTCGCGCTCCTGTTAATTATTTTTAAGTTGCTTCCTTTGTTTTCCGAGTTGACGAATTTAATTATCCTTCATTTTAAATAAAATTGAAAAGTATTCAGGGATTTGAACATGATTTCTTTCGTGACATATTGTTTTCACTTGAAAATAAATATTTTTTAATAGTTTTGTAATTGGATGGAAAATAAAATATCTGATAACGAATTGTCCGCACAGCTCTTTTAGTAAGCTGTGGAAAATATCCCGTTAATGGTTAAATTAAGATGGAATGTAAAGTTATAAATCGCATTGGTTTGCATATTATGTAATTATTTATAACTAAATAGTGTGGTTAAAATGGATGAGGATCGCTATTCCTTTCACAAATAATTAAATTAGATTGTTTCTCATTTAGTTTAGATTAATAGGTAGATATAGTTAGTTTATTTTGGGATTTTTGCTATTCCTGGATGATATCAAATGGCATTTACAAAAAGCAAATGATTTTCCCTTTTCTCATTTTCCATATACATGTTTAATGCAAATAAAAGACTCTTAATGTCTTACTTTAATTTTTCGTGTAATCTTAACATACGTGCAAGTTAATGCAGTTGCGATATGCACGCATTGGTAGAAATTATTTTATTCACCTGCTAAAGAAGAAGTCAGCAGAAATCATTTTGATAAGTGGAATTTCAGCTGTCGTTTCTCCCTTCCAAATTTTAAATTATATCTATTGAACCAAATTTTAACTACTGGCTTTTTCATAGAGCCATCACTTGGTCCTAGATAAGCTAAGAATAGCAAATTTTATTAAAAGTACTTTAATATTAGTTTATTTGCATTGAGATTATAAACTGAAATATCTATTAGGTGCAAGATCAGAAATAGAAACACATAGCTTATGAATAATTCATGGTAGCTCTAGAAAAAAAGGCTTTAAACTTGGTTTTTGTGTCCTTGAATCCGAGTTTTTGACTTCTCTCATAATTTCCTCCTGCAACTCAGGAAAAAACTTCCTGAAAATTCGAAAAGTACAAATAATTCTCAACAAAAATGATGCTATTCATTGAAAAACTAGGTGCGTGGGCAATGTACGTGAAATACAACAGAAAAGAAATGGCAAATTGCTAAAGCTTAGAAAAACCTCTTTCTGCTAATTGGCTTCATTAAACAATGTTCTTACCTTAGTTTCTAATTAGTCCAACTAACACAAACAAGTACCTTGTTTGCACCTTTTGAGCTGTCAAAGTTAATCCCAAATGCAAAATCATGAAATTAAATCATTCTGCCAGAGTCGGCATCGTATTGAACATATCGATATCATTAAAATGGAAGACAAAGCATATTTCTATTCCTTCTGCCAAGTTTTCATTAAGACACTGAAAAAGGAGCCGATTAATTGCTACATCGAATGAGACTTTTTCAGAAGATCCATCGAGGTTCTCTGTTGAAGGAGTGCAAAGAATATTTGAAGTAACGTGTAGCATCCGGGACTTCTTTTGGAAATGCGTAATACCAGGAGCTTATCTTCTAAGGTTCATTTTCTTCTCTTGCTGCCATTTGCCTTCAAACTACGGATTTGTTATAACATTAACTTAGCTGTTTAAATTAGCTGTCACTGATGACATATCTTGAAACATCATTGGAGTACAGTTAATTTCAAAAATCAGACACGGATTTTTTGTATTGTGTAAATTGATCTTAAAATGTCAACATAAAGTCAAACTAAAATAATTGTGAATAATTTTTTATTAATGTCACACGTGTGTCAGTTTCAAAAATTATTTTTCAATCCGCCTTTTCATTATCAAGCGATTATGCCTCCAGCGTTAAACGTGTTAGTGAGACCTCGAATTATTGGGCTACTTGAAGAAAATATATGTTGTACCTACAGATAGATCAAATGTTTAGGGATGGATCAGTGTGCAGGGACTAGAAATTTATTGCATTGCTGAAGAACGCTTTACAGTCTTGGTTTATAGAAACATTTTAGAAAATGTTATGCTGCCATCAGTGCTCCAATTTTTTGAGGACGATAATTTTATATTTCAGCAGGACAATTGTCCGGTTCATACGGCAATAATTATCCGAAACTGGTTGGGGCAACATAACATTAACTTTATGAACTGGCCCGCCAAAAGCCCGGATTTAAATTTGATTAAAAACATTTGGGAGATAATGGTTTAAAAAATGAATAAAATGAATTTTAGACCCCAAAACAGAGCGGAGTTAGTAGATGGCATTCGGGAAACCTGGCCAAGTTTGAACGAGATTCCGATTTTGCTTTGAAACTTATATGATTTAACGAAGTCATACAAAGAGATGGCTCCGCCACAAAATATTAACTTTCGTAATCATTGCACATTTCGTCACTTTCAATTATTCTTCTATTAATAAAATTATGTTCGTTTATTTTTTGTCACTTTTATTTAGGACTTGGTTAAAGGTGTTCTTAAAAACAACAAGAATTTCATTTTCACAAATGTCAAAAATATACGGCCTAAATCAAGGTAACGCAATGCATTATATTTTGGATATTTCGCATCCTCAACGGCCCCGTATACTTCATAAACTGTCCCCTCAACCTTCAACAAAGCTTCTATAAAACGACCTCGACTGTCCCATACCTAAATGAAATTTCGTTCATAACAGGCATGTTTACACGATAAAAATTTTGTCCTACAGAATTCTGAAATTAACTGTGCGCCAGATTGGAAATGGCTCGCATGCCAGGTCGTCTTTTCTTGCAAACAGATTTGACCTTCGTGAGATGATCTTCTTTCTTCATTATTATCCTCACAAAACGTTGTTTCGGAAAAAAAAAACAGCAAAAACTTGTTCAGTCAACTTTCGAATGTTGGTGAGGGCTTATGCGCTCCTCCGTACATATGCATTGAGTTGAAGGATGCACGCCACGGCATCATAGGGCAATTCCTTCATTTGTTTCTTCATACTAATACTTGACAGCACCAAATGCCATTTGGATCGTTTAATGAATGCAATGCACATGCGCTACATTTATGTGTGACGTCATAGGTCTAAAAATTTTAAACTAATTCAAATCACAGTTATTCAATTTCAAAAGATGCTGGGTTTTGGTTGAAAAATATCTAGCTTACTGACTGATGTTTTAGATTTTGAGGATACACACGCCGTAAAATTTCAGGGTTCTGATAGTAATGAAATTGGCATAAGCGAACATGGGCCTTCGACTGCTGTTAAGCGGAGAAGATGACTATAAACTTATCCAAAAAACAGAATAGAATATAATGCTATTGCACATAAGTTATTTCATGGTTTTTCAATATAAGTAAATTAAAAAAATATATATATCTTTTACTTTGAAAAACTCATACCACATCTTAACGTTCACATGGAAAGTACTTTCTTCGTGCTCGCCCTTGACAAATGGAGAAGAGAGACGGGGGAGCGTAAAAGGTTAAGTGGGTGCTTAAGACATGTTGGGCAACCTTGTGCATGCAACTCTTCGGAGTTAAAGATCAAGTTCTAAGGCACGCCAGTGACCTCCCCCCCCCCTTCTTAATCCTACGTCAAAATGTCACTGAGCCATGATTTATTTTTGCAAAATTTGGGAGGCTTGTACTGTAAATTTTGGCAAAAAGTTAAAAATTCAGATTCATGCAAAAACCATAAAGTAAACCTCTTTCCAGAACTATTACGTTTTTTTATGATCTCCATTGCTTGAAATATTATCGAGGGCAAGTTCTAAGAGGTACCTACCCTATATCAGGATTCACACTAACTTATTGCGACATTTTCTTAAAATAATTATTCAACTATTTATTTAAATTAGCATTACATACGGCTGCAGCAAAAATAAAATCGTGTAAAGCTCTTGGACAAATGTGTATCAATCAAATATGCGTATTTAAGAATTTTGGGAGAATGTCTCCAAAATTGGAAAGTGGGAAATTCAATTTAAGCAATATGAAATTATTATCAATAACTTTATAAAAAATAATCAGAGCGTAATCTCATTTATGACAATTTAGGATGTGGAGCTGATTAAAGAAAAAGCTATTAGATCATACTTTGAATTCAATAGTCCTCGTGTTTTTGCAATTTACTATTCTATAATTTGTAATCAGCCCTCTCCTCCTCATGGCAACCATGCTTCCTAATCTAAATTGGCAAAGGTTAAGCTTTCTAAGATTGAAATTCTCAGATTCTTTGGAGCGTTTAAAACGATTGAACCATTTTTAGGCATGTTTTCTTTATTGGTACCTGATAACTCTGGCCAGTTAGATTTTAAAAAATTTAATTACGTTGGTCCAATGTACTCCCATGACGATTAAAAATTAACACACCGCATTTGAATTACTTAAAACTTACTGATTGTTTTAACTCATTTGCAACTCTAGATAACGAACCTTTCCTGTAAAAATAACAAATCGCTCGCGAATCTGACTGACATTTTCTCCGAAAATTAAGCCGCTCTCAAAAATATGCAATTTCTAGTTAAAGAATTGAGCTTTATTATATTATTGGTTTAGCAAACATTTGGCTCAAGATAATGTAGAAAAGAATCAAATGGAGGAATTTAGGAAAAAACAAAAATTCCGACACTTGAATCATTACAAAAACTATGTGTTTTGCGCCACTGTAATATATTAGATACTGCTGAATATTTTCCAAAGCTTATAAAAGCAAATTATGAAGTAAAATGTTAACCAAAAACGCCAAAATATGGTCAAACCTTTTTTAGAACAGCTGTTAATAAAATCGTATTTACCTTTGGCAGAGCTAATTATTAAATTTATAAATGACTTGATCGTTTAATTTGCACTGAAAGCCATTCTTGCTGTACTAACTCTTTAAGCTCACAACATTTAACTAGAAACTGTAATTTTCAAATATTATGTCGCAACTGCGCCAACAGACACCATTCACTCCACTTGGAACGTTCCTTAAATTCTGATCAAACTTGCCGGAATAATTTTCTACCACGCAATTTATTTGCTAATTTAAATCGCTCCAATCTAGAAAATTGAAACTTTGCTATGCTACCCTTTGTTAAAGAGATATGACATTCAGGTACAAAAATCCCTTTGCCTTCGCACACTAATAGTTTTTATTGATTCAGTCTTATTTTGTGAATCAAACAGAGAAGTGCTCTTAGGCACTAAAATTTACCATAGGGCTAGTTCTAAAGTCAATTTGTAAATAAAACAAAAAGCTTTAGTATTATATGAATATTTTAATAAGTTATTTTACCTGAAAATAACTAGAAGCTCATAAATATACAAAATATAAACAATAAGTGAGTATACGTAGTCAGTGCT
>MU191565.1:13129-34836 GCA_016904865.1 Pissodes strobi
TTAAATCGTTAGATTTGAAGACGTGTTCAAAAATGGTTTTTGAACATTTATAGGATACATAGCTACACGTTCGTATACCGTTTTGTTATCCACAGCAATTGTTGATATATTCGATGATCATGGCTTCACTCACAGAGCCTATTTTGTTGGATAGTGAAAGCCAAACAACTATATCTCCGAAAAGCTTCACACAAAATTAAATCCATCGCATTCGGTTTAATCCTTGTACCTATATGCAGGGTTTAGGTGATATGGATGATGTAGTTTGTACGTTGAAAAATGTTGGCAAACTAAATACAAAGATATGCTTAGAGGCATTTTTTTCTGGCAAAATTCTATCCTAATATTCCTACCCAATTAATCGAGCCAAAAAGGCGGCCACATTTTTTTAATAATAAATTAGCAGATCTTCAGCTCTGGGAAATTTAAGAGATTGTTTAATTGGTGATTTCTACGATTTTTTGATATATCCTACATGGGAGAATTACAGTTTCAAACAATATATCTGTCACAACATCTATGGATTTAATGACCCAGAATATAGATAAGGAAGTATCATATTTGCGAAATTATATCAAGCGGCTTTGGAAGATTGAAATTATTCTGAAATTGGTGATTTTAAATTGAACCCAATTTAGATATCAACACTTTGCATTTCATCGCATTTAGGAATTTGTTAATCCTTTACCCTTAACATGGTACATATTAGCTTCACAATATATGCAGATGACACGTCTGCTATCATCAGAGTACGTCACTGTACTATGGAAATTGCGGCTAATAGAGTATTACAAGAATTAAATTAATTGTTTACTCTTTGCGAACTTTTTCTAAATCCCAAAAAGATTAATAATATGGTATTTCATAATAGTCAAACACGGTTAAACCTAGATTTGAAGTCGTATTTCTCCAATAATAAACTGCGAAAATTCGATACAATTTCTTGGTCTTCAGTTGGATGATACCCTCTCATGGAAATGTACACACTGTACAAATTTATCCTTAAAGTTAAATAGCTTTTGTTATGTTCTCAGAAACCTTAGGTTGGTAATGGATTTCTACCAACTTATAAGCATTTATCATGTATTTGCCCACTCTCGGATCCTGAATGACGTCCAGTTCTGGAGCACGTCATCTCATGTTGCTAGATTACTTTGATCCCAAAAGCGAATGTTGAGATGTATTGCGGGTGCAGCGTCCACAGCTTACTGCAGGACACTTTTCAACAAACTTAAAATTTGAGCTTTGCTTTCTGTAGTTCTATTTAATCATAATCATAAATTTATTCATGTCAATATTACATAGTAATTTACACACGTCAATGAACAATTAATAATAATAGTAAGAATGCAAATATTTCAAAACATTACGTGCCTGGCCTCAAATTGCCAACTAAGAAAGTAAAATTTTAAAAACAATATAGACATATTTTCATATATACTAAAATAAAAACACAACACTAGTCAAAATCACAATTTAAAAATTCATCAAAAGAATAAAAACTGTGGAATATTAGGATTTCTTTAATTTTTGTTTCAAAATTTGACAACGGCAATGTCTTAGTCTCCACGGGACGAACATTAAAAAATTTTATCGCCCTGTAACCAGGGCCGCTCTGACACCTCCTTAAGCGCCAGTAGATGGGCATGATGTTACCTCTATTTCTGGGTAAATGACCATGCACGTCCTCTTGAGCAGGAAACAAACCCATGTTCTTCCTGACATATAGGAGATTCTCCAAGATATATATGGAAGGCACAGTAAGTACTCTAAGCCGCCTATAAGCTTCTCTACAGTCTTCTCTGAAACCTAATCTGCTCATCAATCTAACTGCTCTTAGCTGTAAGCCAAAAAGTTGCCGGATACCAGCAGCAGCATGACCCCATGCAAGCATTGCATAGGAAAGATGGCAATGGAAGATAGAAAAATATGCTATTTTTAGCACAACCAGGGAGACATTGTCTCTCAGGCTCCGAAGCAAATAGAGAGCTTTTGTCAGTTTTGACGAGACATAATTGACATGATCGTCCCACTGCAACCGAGGGTCTACATAAACTCCGAGGAACTTAGTCTTGTCAACATGAGAGTTGACGTTCCTAAATCTCTCATCGAGAAAACCACTCTCTTAGTCTTATCCTTATTCAGCAACAGTCTATTACAGTGAAACCACTCATCAGCCCTCGCATGCGCAACCACAGGACTCTCCAGGGAAGCCTCCAGTGTACTAGCGCCGACAGAAACCGATGTGTGATCAGCAAAGAGTGTATACTTAGATATAGGATCAGTCTTTGGTAGATCATTAACGTATATTAGAAATAGTATGGGGCCCAAGACGGAACCTTGGGGAACTCCAATAGTAATTTCACGCTTTGCCGATGTCACCCCTGAATACCGTACAGCCTGACACCTACCCTCCAAATAGGACTTCAACAAGTTAAGACTTTCAGGACAAAACCTATATGCCCTAAGCTTCCGAAGGAGAATTCCATGGTCAACACAGTCAAAGACCTTACTGAGGTCACAGAACAGAACTGTGTTATACTGAAGGTCATGAAATGAATCAAGGATATCCGGAACTAGATCAAGGATGGCCAGAACTGTGTTTTTATCATAAAACTACGTAGGCTTTCACGGCCGGTATCATTAAAACTAAAGTTTTCCAAAATCGACCACGGCCTAACAGCCCGGAAAACTTTAGTTTTAATTGTGTTTTTATCCTTTCTAAACCCAAACTAACATTTGGTAAATAAATGGTTTGTTTCAAAAAATTGCACAATTTGTCTCGTCATACATTTTTCCAATATTTTGGATATAATTGGAAGTAGTGATACTGGCGATAGTTTTCTGGCAAATCATGATATCCCTTTTTAAACAAAGGGACTACCAACGCACTTTTTAACACGGTTGGAAAAATATTGTCTTTGAAACACAGATTAATAAGTTTGGTGAGGGGTATCAAAATAATTATATTTTTAATGGTTTTAATCACTTTCACATTCAAACCGTATATGTCGCGATTGGCCTTGTTTTTTATATTGTTAATAATATCACGAACTTCATTGAAACCTACCTCTGAAAATGAAAAGTTGTTCAATGTTAGAATTTCTTTTTCGAAATTTGCTATGGGATTTATATTAGACTTTGGATTGTTTTTACAAGTGCTTGAGCTGTATCAAGAAAAAAGTTATTAAAATCATTGGAAGTCAGTTTGTCAGTAGGAGAGGTTTTTTAGATTCACTTCTTTGTTTATTAATAATTTGCCATATACACTTACTAGAATTACCAGAAGAACGAATGAAATTGTCGTTTGCTGCAATCTTGGCTCTGTGAATTGCTTCCCTGTATGGCTTTTTATATTGGATATATTGTTGTTTGATATTGAAGTCATTATACTGTAAACTAAGCTCACCATGCAACTGTAATTGTTCCCTCATAGCCCTTAGTTCATCGTTGAACCAACTAATGTTGTTTGATTGATCTGAACGCACAACATACTGTTTCTCTGGAAAAGAAAGGCTTGTTCCAGGACATCCATGAACCTATCAAATTTGTTGTCAATATTAAGAACAAGATTAGCTACCGATACGAAATCCCAGAAAACCTCTGCTACTATATAATAAAACATAAATAATACTCTTTGAGTTATTGGTCTACATACTTTATTGTCTAGTGTGAAACCTTTCTCCTGAAGACGTACTGAAAATTCAACTGTCTGACCCATGTGATCAGAGATGGTAAGATCTACCACTCCAGTACAATGGACATCTGCATCAGCACTCACGAAGATGTTGTCCAAGCAAGCCGCGTGCCTGGTTGCCTCATGTATTGTTTGTATCATACCAAAGCCTGACAAGGTGTCACACAACTGAGCTGCACTAACCTCAGCAGTGCCAAAATGGACATTAAAGTCGCCAGCCAATATTTGAAGTGTGTATGTTTGTGACTAGAAATAGCAACACGTTTCTTAAAAATTGGCATTGTCCTAGTTATGGAACCCGTAATATTGACAACTTTCCTTCAGTGTATAGTAAAACTAACTTGCCGAAAAACTTTATATTGCGGATGGGTCCAAAAATGTTTAATAAATTATCAAACAAAATTATAAATAGTGTTTTTTTATTTGACCTAGATTGATTATTTTAGTGCATTTCTTCCTTAACTTGTATCATATATATGTAGGTGTGCACTTACTGATTTTATTGACGAACTCCATAGACTATGTGCCTTTTGGATAATAAATGTTATGATTTTGATTCATGTATTGAGAAAAAGGATTAATATCTAAATCTGAGTTTTATTGAAATTACCGCGATCTCATGCATGAATTTATTGATGCCCATTTCATTGAAGTAGCTGACAGTAATTCTATTAAAAATAAAACTTGGTATCATATTTTACATAATTGCGTTGTGAAAGCCGATAAAAATCATATTATTTACGACGCGAACGCCAAAACCTCTCAGGGATTTTATTTAAATGACACGTAGTGAACAAAACCTAAATTATAAAAGATATCGAATCTATTTTACTTAATTTTCGTCTTCACGAAACTGTTTTTACATATGAAATAATATGTTGAACCAAATGCTAGTTTCTAAAATGCAACCAGATTTTCAGGTCATACTCTAGAGATTTTTCCAGAGTATTTTAAGAATATTTATAAATTTAAATGGGTCTTGTTCGCCCATACTTAGCGAATCGAACTATTATACAAGTAGCAAACGGTAAAGGTTTCCGCTATGTCTACGTGGACAACGTAATAAACGGGTTTCCTCTCCCTTTTTCAGAAGAAATAGTTAGTTTCGAATTAAGAAAATGTTTAAATAACAACACACATTTTCTTTCATACATCCTTGTTTCATATTATTGAATGTTAATGGTGATGACTGTGTAACGAAGTTACTATATTTTTAGGACATAGTATGCATTCTCGGTTTTGACTTTCATATTTTACGGGCTATCAACGTCAACCTTTTTCGTTAACTCTAATCTTAAAAACTCATAGGAAATTTGCTTCACTTTATATTGGAAAGAGCAAACTACAACTGAAATACAACTTAGTAAAGAGACGTCCGGTAAAGCTCTGCTCTTCGCCGTTATGCTCTTTAGAAAATAATTAAAAAAAAAAACATATTTGGAGAGATCAATGTTTACTATTCACTCCTCAAATAACTAACCTAGTATGTTTTGCGTTTAGTATAGATTAATAAGTTCTGACATATTTAGCTTGCAATTAAAGGCGTTTTCCCTTTTTCTTATGTATTTAATACAAATAAGGGACTAAACGTTTATACTTTAATTTTCCGTGTAATCTTAACATGCGCGCAACTCAATACGCACTCATCTGCCCGTTGGTCAAGGAGCAGCGGATTCGTATCGAGTTTAATATAGATCCTACGATTCATGAGAGTTTTTTACCCGCTTTTTCGCATACCGCTAATTTTTCTTATTTATATAAAAATCCTAAAGATTAAACCATACAGATAGCTTAGATAGAATTTCGATGGCAGTTTGTGTCTTTAGTATGGATTTACACGGTCAAGGTATGGAAGATGTCCCATTTAGGTCTAGTAAACTTCCATACTCCGACCGTGTAAATCTGTACTACAAAACCAAACTGCCTTCGAAAGTTCTATTTAAGGTTGTTATAAGCGATCTATATGGTTTAATATTTAGGATTTCTATTTAAATAACAAAAACTAGCGGTATGCGAAAAAGCGAGTAAAAACTCTCATTTCCGTTGAAATTTAAAATACGAAAATAAACAAAGTGACTAAAGAAGGATCTCTCGGACGAACTTTATTTTTCAAATAATTTATAAAATATACAACTCTAGGCGCACCACAACCTTCATTTCAAAATTTCCCTCAACCAATGATATATCGTCTTATACATATAAAATGTACATCTTGCATGAATTCCACATTTAGATATAATGCTTCCATTGAAATATTCATATCTTAAAAGATTTATATGCGCAGTAAAAATCAAGGCAATTTTTTAGTTATCACTCCGAATCTGATTCAAAATTTTCCAATACATTTCCCTACGGTGATTTAATTAAATAAAGCTTCTAGACGAGAGCAGTGCTGAATAATAAATCGATGTTTTAATCACATAAATCTGAAGTAATTTTGTTAACTTAGGATTACCTGCCTCATCCATGAGATTCGCGGCTTAATTGATTTTTGTATTGTAAGAATGCTCCAGGAGCATTTTCTTTAAAGTAAAATTGTATTATCTAGTTTCGAGTCTGTAAGCTCATTAAATTCTTAAAGAAAATATATTTTTGTTCAATTGCGACCTTGTTCAGTTCACTTGCAACAGGTGGGCGCTAAGCAATACAACTAAGTATTATTTAATTTATTACCTATGTTGGGGTTTGGAACCTTCGGCAAGATGCACTAAAACGGAGTTTTATCCGTAATACCGAAGCAGAATTATTGCACTCGACCCGCGTTTCGCTAACCATGTTAGCATCATCAGGAGATGATTAAAACTAAATTTAAAACTTTTATACTAAATGTGTGCTTAATCAAGCGGAACCAAAGGAACCAATCCCAGAATCCTACTAGTCTCGCTTGATCAAATAATACAATGGGCTATATGGAATAGGCCCTCTATCTCTATTTAAACTACTCTTACATCTAATAATTATCATACTTTCATATGCGTCTAATAATCTCCTATCAGTTATATTATGAATTAATTTTAAATTTTTAATTGTTATCCTATGATTATTATCAAAGGCATGCTCGGCAACTCTTGATTTTTCTGTTCTACCATACTTTAAAAATTAGTCTATTTATTAAGTTAGTATTGAAACCATTAACTTTCGCTATAATCTTAATTGCCTCCATTTCATTATTAAATATTTCTCTGCTGAGAGGAAACCATACGGTGTACCAAAAAATGAAAGCTGGCCATTTTGTGTTGGTCGCAGTGGAAGGAGTCATTAGGAATATATCGGTTAGTGGCAGTACTTAAATAAATATCAAATTCGAGTGTATTATTATCGTTCCTAATCACTAAAGTATCCAAAAATGGAAGTTTGCCATTGTTCTCGACTTCATAATTAAATTTAATGGTGGGGCAACGGTTATTTAGTTTGGTTACAAAATCTCCGTTTTTGTGTCGAAAATTGCGAAAATGTCATCCATATACCTGTACCATACCCTTGGAAAATATTCGAACTCCTGACTGATATCATTTTCAAATTTACTCATGAAAAGGTTAGCTAAGAACGGCGATAAACAGTTGCCCATTGCCGTGCCTTCAAGTTGTTGGTAATAGTTATTTTTATATTGATAATAATTTTGATCCATGCAAAGTTTGGTTAAAGTTAAATATTCTTGTTTGATTTCGTTATCAAAACTGTTCATCTCAAGTAATTCACCAAGGTATTGCAAGGTCTGTGGGATTGGTACACTAGGGACCAATGAGCAAACATCAAACGAGATTAAAATTTCACCCTCCTTAAGGTTCGTACCTTCAATTTTGTTTATGAAATCTAAGGAATTTAGTACTCCTGAATTCTGTTGTTTTATAGGTAAATTTTCAAACTGGTTTGCTAGCCACTTGGATATATTATAAGTTGGCGATCCTATTGCCGAAACTATGTGACGCTTTGTCTTCCTAGGTTTATGAATCTCGGGAATTAGACGCATATGAAAGTATGGAAATTATTAAATGTAAGAATAGTTTAAATAGAGATAGAGGGCCTATTCCGTATAGCCCATTGTATTGGTTGATCAAGCGTGACTAGTGGGAATATTAGATGAAAGAAATGGAACAAGCCTGTTTCATCCCAAAGAAATCACCCCTGCAAGAACGCCCTCACAGACGACCCTTCTGAAAAGAATCGAAAAACGACCAGCCACTGCAGCTCTTATTTTCCGAACCTGAGGAGGGAGTAGTTATGTGATGCAACCAGGCCAATAACCGGATGACCCAACATTTTTGCCGACCAATTATTACTATTTTTATTAATTGTATACACAATATTTATAAGTTAGTAGAATCGGCATCTTACATTATTAGGACACATAATTACATTTTACATTTCACTTATCATTTAATTCTCGAAAAAAAGATCGCAGTTCATTGATAGTCAAAAAAACTATTGTGTAGAATTATTTTGAATAAAATTACTTTGTTAAAATGTTAATCTTCAATAGCAATTACGACACACACGTAAGAAATATCTGCATTTAATTTGGAATCAGCATGGCTTCGGTTAATAGGACACATAGTATCTTATAACGCCAACCGGTTTAAATACTTAATCTGTAAGCAGAACAAATACGGCCAATTACAATGACACACAGCTCTTCTAATATCGGCAAACTGAAGCTTAATCTCGATCTTCTTCAGTAGTGATGTATTAGAGTAAGGCTAAGTTCTGGCGCCAAAGTCGACAGGAGGACGTCTTGTTTTCGAACTTAATAATTCATTTTGTCTTAAGCCACAGCATCTGATGGCAAGGAAGTCTGCGTGACTCACAGATGCATACATTCTAGATAGAGAAATTAGTCTCAGTAAAGTATGGCAAAAGCAGTCTAATTGACACTCTGTCACGTTAATCCCCTTGCTCGATCTATCACAAATATGGTGAATTCACACGCGATAATTCTCATAAAAGTAGTGATTCTATCTTTTAACCCTAAAAGTAAACTCCTTAGCACGGTTCTAATCAACCTTGTAAATCGAAAGCCCCTCTTGTACACCAATGGAATTTCATGGTTTCTATTGCTGCAAAATAGTCCCAAAGAACTGAGTGGTGCAAAAACCATAATCTCATCTCAACACCGCTCTCTCCCGTTCCATAATGGCTTTGCAGTGTCATACTCGTACAAAACGTAATGAACAGTCATTTTTACTTACAAGAAGCCCAGAAGTACACGTTGAATATAGAAGTTAAAGTAAGACTAAGTAAACACACTAAAAACTGTTAAAGTGGATTTTATCATTATCTGGTTTCATCAGTACGAAGAAGTGTCATTAGTGTAGCCTAGTGATGATTGAACTATGATGGTCAGTTAATGAACATAATGCACATAGTTACCTATTATATTATAGGCATTAGGGTAATATTTATCAATTTATTATCACTTGTATATCTCAGTTAATAATGCTCATAATCAACTGCTACTCAAGGACTTTAAACATATATCAGAAGTTATAACAGTAGTTGTATCTGGTATTTTCTGTACACCTAGGATACTTGGGCATATTGCAAGTTCAGTGAATTTTTGTTTTATTTTCAAATTCACTCTAGGACTAGTCCCTGTGGTAATTTATACAGTCTACGTCGGTCTCTATTTATTTAGAAAATCGACCAAGATCGAATCCGATGGAATCACGAACAAATTATATCTGCATATTATTTGCAATATGTAGCGAAGGCTATATAAATATGCTGATGGAAAAATAGTTAATAGAACATGAATGTAAAATGGAATTACACAAAATAAATATGCAAGCTTTTATTCTCTACATAGCTTTTGTATAGCTGAATCCTATTTGATCAAAGGATGGTATGCTAGCTGGAACGCTAACTTACAAATTATTAGTTTTGATGCCAACTAATAGGGTTCCCTTTACAAAGCCTTTTACGAATGCGAATATATTTACTATGCCTCTATTATTTTTACACGTGGGAAGCATCAAATCAATTACTAAATGCAAATTATTGAGGAATTGATAAACGACTTTCCAATTTTCCTGAAAGAGTTCAGAAAAGCGAAGCTGTAAATCCATTTCTCAATAACGTTTAATAGGCAATTAGACGTGATACTTTATCGAGTACTGACTGTTTAAGGTAAGTATTGCGCAATAAAATTGCATCGTGGTGCATTTAGAAAGCCTACTAACTGGGCAAGTTATAAATTGATGTAAATTTGTTTACTTTGGAACATGTATTTTCCTCGTGAAATTAGAATTATTGCAGTAGGTGGCTTTATGTGGGTCACAAATTGACTATAATTTGTTACGGGTATTTCGCAGCTGAACAGAGAAACAGATGGTAATTTTAGAAAACGTTTAATTTAAAATCGTATTGCATTTAGATCTATATTACATTCATTTACAAGGCGTATTATTTTTTTCATGAAGAAGTGGGCAAACTGTTTTTGATTAGTTACTATTCGAGATCTTAACAACTATTTCTTCCAATACACATCAGGTGCAGGTTTAATAGCTTATTTTCGGTAGTCACTTTTATGCTTGAATTCGTCAAATCTTGAACGAGAATTGACGCCTTCAACGGAGTTTAACATTTGTACAATAACAAAATATTAAACCACTTAATGAATATAGGCAAACTAACATCACAGCCTAAATGTTTTATAAATTGATTCTTGTAACTCCCAACAGATGAATCAAATATATTAATTTGTTTGTTTGGAGATAAAACACTATTAGCAGATCTTACTAACCGAGTTACTGGCTCATTTAATCCATAATTATTAGTTCGATGAAAGGGAACATAAAAATTTTCATTGTTATTTCTAATACTGTTATATGGAATTCTTAGTTTGAAATGAGCCAGCAACTCAGGGCAATCTATTGCTGCGTTCAAAACCCTATGCAAAAAACATAAATCAACAAAAGTGCGCCTTGATTCTAAGGTCATTATGTTTAACTGTCTTCTAATCTCACCATATTCATATTCTTCCTTCTGGTACCCACATCTAAAAGCTACCACCCTTAAAAAAATATTTTGAAAGGATTCAACTTGTTTTACATAGCAGTTATGAGATGGCGACCAAACTACTGACCCATATTCTAATATAGCCGGGACTAAACTACAAAAAAAGCTTTTTGAAGGTTTGAATCGAAAAATGAGCTGATGACCTCCGAATGAAGCCAAGCATTCCCATTGCTTTTGAAGTTATATAATTTATGTGGCTAGAAAAAGTGAGCTTATTATCTAAGTGGATACCCAAGTCTCGTATCTTCTCTTTTACTGTTATAGAGGTGATATCTATTTTATATTCGAATTGAATTGGATTTTTAAGCCTAGAGAATGTTACTGAATAACATTTGTTAAAATTTAAGTCCTTTTTATTAATCTTGCACCATTCACAAAAAATGTCAAGATATTCTCGAAACTCCTCAGCTCGTGCAAGATATTTTAATGCAATAAAAAAATTTATATCATCCGCAAATTTGAGCAATTTACAGGCTGGGACTTTTAAAACTAGGTCCGTTAAAAATATACAAAATAAAATAGGTCCACAGTGGGATCATTGTGGGACACCTGAGGGTACTTGAATCATATTTGATACGACGTTATTGATTTTAACTGCCTGGTCCCTATTTGTTATCATATTTTCAATAAAACTTAGAAATCGATCTTTGAATCCCAACAAGCCAAACTTGTAAATCAATAAGTCATGGCTGACTCGGTTAAAAGCCTAAGCAAAGTCTGTATAGACCAAGTCAACCTGTAAACCCTTTTCCAGGCTCTCAGTAATAAAATTGACATACAGAGCCAAGTTTACGTCAGTCCAGCGATCTTTCATGAATCCACATTGCTCTGGATTAATAATGTTTTTAAATATCGCAGAAAGCCTTACACTAACAAGAAAGTCTAGAATCTTTGGTAGCTCCGACTGATTGCAAACCGCCCTGTAGTTGGTCACATCCTCCCTCGGTCCCGATTTATAAATTGGTTTCAAAAAGCTACTTTTCCAAAAAGCAGGAAATTTCCCTTCTCTTAGACAAGAGTTAAACAGGTTTTGTATTGGTGGTACCAAAGTGCAAATACACTTTTTAAGAAAGAACAATGGTAGTCCATCAGGTCCTGCGCCCACTTTTGGAGGTGCTTTATCTATGGCTTCAAAAATGTCACCAAGGAAGAACTGAACCAACGAAATATCAACTAATTTTTCATATGTTATATCTGGAAAAAATTCTACTGTGTCATGAGAACAAACACTCGAGAAGTACTCAGCAAAAAAGTTGGCTGTGTCAGCGCTACATTCGCTATATTTATTACTGTAAAACATTTTGTCAGGCAAACGGTACCCATTTTTTTGACTGTTAATAAAGGACCAAAACCCTTTTGGATTGTCCTGCAAGTTATTTTCTATTTTATTTATGTGTTTTTGATAAGAAATTTTATGTAGCCTTATAATTATCTATGGTACAATTTTCCTGATATTGCTTATGCGCTACCTTTTTTTGAATGACAAGGCTTCTAAGCTCAGCACTAAATCAACTTGGAAAGTTGGATGTTTTATAGTTTTTAAGGGGAACCAAAATGCGAATATCTTCTAATAAAACTGAATAAAAATATTGAATTTTTCTTCTAATTTCATATCTCTAAAACATGCGATCCAATTTATACTGGCTAAAAAGTCTTTAATAAAAATGTAGTCACCATTCTTAAAGTCTCAAAAATATTCCTTATATTTAAGAAATTTTTTGACATTGCTGCAGCCATTTAAGTCAAACTCAACTGCTGTATGATTTTCACTATTACCAAAAACCCAAGTCTAATCCTTACCCTTAGTTCCTCTATATTAGTAAAGACTAAATCTAGTAATTCACCTCTGTTATTTAGTACCACATTTTTTGTAAACAATTGAAAAAGCTAAAACAAATTGCAATTGAACCAGAGGCTCGTCAAGAGCACAGTGAACACTAAGTCCTACCTCTTCGTTATTCTCCCATATTGAATTTGGCAGGTTATAGTCTCCAGCCACTACAAGCAGACACTCTGGAAATTCTTCACAAATTAACTCAACTGACTCACAATGAGCTAAGTAACACTGTTCTGGAGAAGAACTAGGGAGGACTCATTGAGGGTCTCATTCTGCTTTAAAATGCCCTCAAACCTGCTATCTTCCGACATTGAAGCCTCTTGATCGACATCACATGTTGAACCACACAATTCGTTGTATCCAACGACCTTTATTCCCAGCACTCGAACTGCATAGGCCCCATGATAACACGCATTGCAATAGATGCACTTTATCTCAGTTTTAGTATATCTTTTACAGGACTTACAAATACCCCTTTTATCAACAACATCATTAGGCGCAATGTTGACCTAACCTATTTATTTATTTATTATTATTTTATCATATTTTCTTGGAGATTACTCCCTCGAGTTCTCTTTTCATCATAAAATACCAGGCACTCTCGTTGAGCTTCAAACATCAAGATAAATCCTGTCATATAACAAAGCAGGGATCGAAATTAAGGTCACAGCTAGTATGAGAAAACCACAGTCTTATTAGGGGCAATAATATTTCCTTGGTTTGGGTAAATGCTTGACAGAATTAGGTTCAAATACATAACTCTCTGCCTCGCAAGTTTCATATTACAACTAAATTTCAAACCACAATTTTTTTCATTATAATTGCATCTCCTTATACTAATGACTTCAATTCAGGAATAAGTTAATTATCAGAATTTCTCAGTTTAACATGATCTAACGGAAAATAGTGAAAATATACTCGCAGATTAAATCATTTCAACGTATAAAAACAGGGACAAAACCCCTAACGTTCCCAAGTTATTTGAATTTTTGCTTACCGTAAATATATTCGGGGTCTATTTACTGCGAAATTATTCACAGAACGGACTATAATTGGTACTGGGGACCAGATGGGTGCATTAAACACAGCGACTTCAATAATTTATAACATACGTCACATAACTCTTTTTAATGCAAAAAGGAATAGTTCATTTCAAATAAATGACATCACGGTCATGCATTCACATTCTTTAAGCTATGGAGAACAGATTCAGTATACAGGGTAATGCAGCGAGTGTAGGATGAAAGATTCATTCCAGCGATGATAATGTATTGTACAACAAGTATTGAAAGGGTCACATTTGGGACCAAGGGTAATGGCCATTTATAGTAAATGCAGTGGCGGATTTGCCAGTGAGGAAAAGAGGCAACGCCTCACCATACAATAGCACCCACACTAAAAAGAGATCCTCTGGTACTCGACGAGTGGTGTGTGTGCGAAGATGTTGATTGACACGGTTCTTGAATAGTTGTATGTTGTAATTAGATGGAAACAGATATCCTGGCAGTGAGTTACATTAAGGCAAAGGGGTTCTTATAAAGTGATGTCCTACTTGTTTCCAGTTGTGTGGGAACGGGTGCGCTCTTGCCATCTGTCGTGACTCTCTGACAGGCGTTGATGGGGTCTGGATCATGCGGGACAAATCCTGGGAACATCTGCCGTGAAAATATCTGTGAAAAAGATATATCTCGGCCGCAATTCTGCAGGGTTCCAGACTATGCAGATCCTGGGTCAACTCCAGGTCGCCGACGAGACGCACTGCTCTCTTCTGAATGGAGCTTTAGCTTTAGGGTGTGCTTAGGTCCGGCAACCCAGATGTGTGAGCAATATTCTAAGCATGGTCATGTTTGCGCTTTGTAGAAGAAGAGCAGCTGCTGAAATGCATACAGTATACAGTGTTTTGTTATGAAATAGCGCACCAAGCTTCTTGTAACGGGCTACGATAAAATACCGAAGATAATTTTTCTGGACAAAATGGTAATGGAGATTTAAATGAAATTGTCATATGACGATAGTAGGGAAACGTATTTCTGTTGTGATAGTGAAACTCTCATTTTATTTATTGAAATAGCCTACAAAAATTATATAAACATCATAATAACATAGTAATTATGATGATGATAAATGTTTCATATTTATATATAGAATTAGACGCACATGCCTTCATGTGAACGGTAAACTTTAAATAAATGGTATATCGTTCCCAGCTTGAAACTACTAAGCTTAGTTGTATATCGTTGTTGTCCCCTTGGCCTTCCAAATGGTAAAAAAAGAACCCTGCGTCTAATCGCTTCGCTCATATCCTTTATTGCTGCACTAATCGGTCCTATAATATATCTTGATGCTTACTCTCTGACTTCGACTTTGCTAGTTATGGCTCTTAATTACTGATTTGAGTTATTTTATTAATTGCTATGCTGTTCGGTTCTAGAATATACCTTACTAGCCATCCTCTGCTTTAGACTTGGCTAATTATGACCCTTGATTACTGGTTTTGAGTTATTTGGGCATCTGGAATGCATTTGAACCTTTTTGGGAGGGTTGTGTCTAAAAGAAAACAATCGTTGTGGTAGATTGGTTACAGATTAGCAGAGTATTTGGAATCTAATGCATGCCTTCTTTGTCTGTCTTCATAGCAAGTGAACACAAATGGCGCACGAGGCGAACACCGTCATTTGCCAGTCAAACTCAAATTAACCATCTTTTTTTTCTATATTTCTTCAAAATTTCTTCAGAAATTCACTCGCTTGGCTGTAGAATGGTTCTATTTCAAGTCGCTAAAACCTTGAGACTAGTTTTCCATTCAAATTTCCACATATTTTCAAATTAACACACTTTGGCTAGAGACTGGTCCGGTTTCACTCGCCAAAATTCTAAGTCTGGGTTCCCATTAAAATTGTCACATATTCTAATATCCAACAAGAGATGTTTGTCTCACACGGCTTGTATAGTTGCTCAATTATACGAGAAACGAGCATGTCAGTGATTTTCCTGAGCCAAACGAAATTAATAACAAATCCTAAAACCTCAGCCATAGGCGCAACTAGCAGTCGAGACGACTTCCTTACAAATAGGTAAATTCTTTGATTTCACTTAAATTCTTTACGATTTAATATTTTGACATAATTTCAAGGGAGGGTCGAACTTTAAGACCCCGTGCCTTAGTGTGATCAGATTCGCGTAAATTACGCGGTTTTGATTAGGTTTTGGACATGGAGGTGATTGTGACCAAATATGTTTAAGAAACCTTAAGCTTCTCATCTCTGATTAACAACCAAATAACAAGTTGGGCTAATAGTGGTAAGATCCTTAAAGGACACAACAAAGAATACAATAGTCCTACGGGACACGAAAAAAGCCTGCGGGACATGAAAACACTCCTCCGGGACAACACCCAAAAAGAACCATATGACGTAATCTCCGTGCGGGTATCTTAAAAATTTACACATTATATACGTCTTGGCTTGGTCAGATCTTATCCGCTACGCTCGCAACTTGTTACAAATTTTCTTTAGTATGTTCATCTATACTAGGTGGTATGCATATATTTCCCGTATGAGTAATGTGAATGTATCGAGCATAGAGCACAGTGTAAGGGCACATACTTTGGATGTGATATTTTCTGTTAAACGGTTACGGTTTACTTCTTGGTTTGAGAGCCTGATTGAAATATCGTAACTTAATTCTCGTAAATATTTTTTTTTCTTCTGTACATTTTTCCTTTAATAGATAAATTCATTTCATTTTGTATTCATGTTTACTATATGTTAACGATTATTTTATGTAAATTAATACTGCGTTTTCCTTAAACTGTACAAGTAAAGAAAAATAGATGTAGAAAAATGACCATTTGTATTTTATTGCCAGTATTGACTAGTCACTTAAGAATTTGTTATTATTCAAGATAATAGTTTCACAAACATCTATTCTAGAACCTACTACCAAACAACGTCAATTGGATAGGGTCTTAGTCGACAGTGGCGATAAATCATTCATCATTGTTGCGATTATGTCCAAAGAGTATTGCCTTTAGGTACGACAAATGCGCCTCGGGGCAGGGGTTTCAATACTTTAACGCTAATTTAACTTAAGGCGATTCTAAAGTTTTTTTTATTAATCAAAACTGGCTAATTGAATAGCATTTTATATCATAATATTTTCGAATTAACACATGTTTTTAACGTTCTGATATCACAATATTACTATTCTATATTATGCCTTAATGGACCCATGAAGTGTTCACGGAACATGATCATGTTTTGGTAATTGAATATTTATTTGCCAAATTACCAAAACGTTTACATTTCTTGGGTCCACGTTTACTTTTACTCCAATTTTGTCAATTCTATAATAAAATAACTCAACTGTCTGATGGTAACAATCCGATCTTCCCGTTCATCTATCTATTTAATTTAATATATTTTAGTACTAGTTCTACAAAAGGTAAGCAAATAGTAAGTGTAGTTGATTTGAATTAATTGGACTCAATAATTATATCGTTTTATTATTTTTTTGTGTCGAATTAATGTCGGTTTTTTATTTATATATTTTTTGCTGTTGCGAGTCTTAACACAAGTTCAAAATTACACGTTGAATTTTTTTTACCTATGCTGTATACAAGTTGGGGGCGCCTTTTAAAAAATTTAACCCCCTGCCCTTTGACATTTGAGCTCGGGCCAAAGTTGCATACTTAGAAGGCAGCTCGTTCTGGCCTACGCGCCTTTAATTGTATTTTTTTTAACCTAACTTTGCCACTTTCAGTTTCTACTAGTTTGGGCTGAAGACAATAAATAAATAAAATTAGAAACTATCAAAGAACGTCGCATGTGGTAACTTGGTGGCATCATCAATCAAAACACAATATTATCACTTAACAACTAAAATAAAATTGAAATCTGCAAAAGATTTGCAATGAACTAGTATGTCAAAGCCACATAAATTGTGAAAAATTATAGATTTATTATGCAGGGTATATTTAAGATAAATTATTACGTCTAAAGCTTATATAGCAATTATCAATTTTACTGAAATTAATTACAAGTAAACTTAAACATGCTGCCATTTTTTTTTTCTAATTTCTAATAGGGAGCAGAAAAAGAAATCCATATCTTAATATATTTCGATTTCAACGATATATTCTAGATACATTGAATGAGATACATTACATATCAAATCTCATATCTTATTAAGAAAATGTTCGCTGAACAATCCATATATTTTTATCTTGATGCAAATTATCGAACTAACAAGAAATAATGATTGTCATAAATAAAATTATTCCAAAATCTGTGAAAAATGGGAGATTCATTATTCAGGGTGTTGCAACGCATGTAGGGTGAAAGATTACGGCCAAAGATAAAATCATTATCCGAGATTAATTACTGGTAAACTGGAACATGCTTTCAGATTACGAGTAATAAACAAGGCAGCTCGAAAACACGTGAAAGACGAGGTTGTCTTGTTTTAATCAAATAGCTTAAATATCCATCTATTTTAATTTTCACTACAATCGCTAGATATTTTGAATATGACATAGCTCATTCTAACATAGTATAGGGTAAAAATCACCTCCAAAAATTGAATAATTATCATTTTTACTGCAATTACTGGTAAACTAGAAAATGTGTTGAAATTATTTTCTAAGTAATAAGACGGTATAACGGTCTATATTGCAACTGCGAAGGTCAACAATTTTTTGCATATTTAAATAAAATTGACCTAAAATTATAATTCTGTGTTAGTTGAATCTCCATTTTATTATTGAAATATGCGAAAATTTGGCAACTAATTTTTCAAGCTAATTATTTCAAAGTGCAATTGTTGCATATTTATGTTTAGGACCAAATACTGACACTTTCGATTAAATGGTTAACATTACAGATACAAACAGAGTATAATGTCTTTAGCTTGAAACCATCAAAATTTGGTTGCATATCGTTACTGTCCTCTTGATTTTCTTTTGCTGTGTTGCCAGCCTTCGTCTGGTCGCTTGGCTCACGAATTTCAGTAATAATCGGTTCTAGAATATACCTTGATTGTCACCCTCTGACTTCAACCATACAAACTATAACTTCCAGTTACCTATTTAGGCTATTTTGGCTCTTGTATGAAATGGATGATCAATCGGTATAGGCATCTGCGATATATTTAAGCATTTCTCGAGGGACACGTCGTGACCGTCATCTTAAGAACCACTCGAAGATGCGTTTGTTATTATAGGATTTACTTATCATTCCTTGCAATGAAAGAACTACGCCAACGAACTAACACCCGTTTTTTCTACACTTTTTTCTTTGTTTTACCGAAAAGGGATTTACCCATCTTCTTGGAAAGTCGCCCGAGTGCAACCTATTCCAAAAAAGGCAAGAAAGCCACACCCTCAAACTATAGCCCAATTGCCTTGCTTTCAATTATCTCCAATGACATGAAACGTGTAGTCAATCAGCAACTAGTCATGTACCTCGAGAACAACAGAATAATCAGAGATAACCAATACCGCTTTCACAAACAGAGATCGAAAGGAGATAATATTGGCCTATATCACTCATATATGCAATAGGGCAATTAATAACTACGGCGAATCTCGAGTCATTGCGTTGGATATTTCAAAGGCATTTGACCGAATTTGGCATGGCGGATTGCTCAACAAACTGCCGTCCTTTGAACTGCCAGCCTCTCTCTGTAGCTGACTTGCCAGTTTCCTTAAAAACCGATCTCTGCACGTTGCACTTAATGGACACATCTCAGACACATTCACCATTAACGCAAGCGTGCCTCAGGGCGCAATACTTTCACCAACTCTCTTTCTCATCTATATTAATGACCTGCTGACCGAAACGAATAATCCTGTTTACAGTTTTGCAGATGACAGTATCTTTGTCTCTAATCTTAGTTCAGAAAGACCTTTACCAGCGACTGAGATTTATCACCGCAGACAGAAGCTGAGTGCAGTAATTAATCGGGACCTGGAGAAAGTTTAAACATGGGGTGACAAGAACTTGGTCCAGTTCAATGCAGCAAAGACCCAAGCCGCCACGTTTACCAGGAGGGCCAATACCGCGGGCTCTGACACCACTATGGCGGATCGACCATTCCTTCATCCTCGTCAATCGGACTACTGGGTGCTAACATGGCAAAATCAGACTCCCAGAACCTTGGTGCGCTATTTCGCAACAAAAACTGTATACACCGCAGTAGTTGCTTTTACTCTACAAAGCACAAATAAGACCGTGCTTAGAATATTGCTCACACATTTGGGGTGCCTCACCAAAGCTCACCCTAAAGCTGCTGGATTCCATTCAGAAGAGAGCTGCGCGTCTCGTCGGAGTTGACACGAATTCTGGATAGTCTGGAACACCGCAGATATGTGGCCGAGATGTAGTGATGAGCAAATGCAAGACCAAGACCAAGACCGGGTTAGTCTGGGTCTTGCATATGTAGTCTTGGTCTTGGTCTTGCAGTCTAATCAGTGGACTTGGTCTTAGTCTTGGTCTTGCTGCAAGACTCTTACGAGTCTTGCACTTGCGCTGGAGGCAATTTTTACAAAGAAAATTCAAAACAAAGTTTTTAAAGTCCTTTAAAGTAAATAAAGGTTTAAGGAAAGGGACAGTATTTGTCAGTACGAAAATTTTCAATATTAAGTACCGCGGCCTCAAATTTTAGCTAATAAATCAGGTAATTTTTTAAGTAAAAATACTCACAAAAAACATTTTGAGTTATCGAATCACTTGTTTAAGTTTGCCGTGTAATATTGAAACATCCTGTGTATTTACAGATATAAATTGAGGTCTTAATACAAGAACTATTTTATTTAAACGTGCATTTAATTTTTTAATACATGGTTGCCCATAATTCAGTTGAAATGTAAATATTTATCTCTCTTGATAATCTGATGCAGTTATTCTGATATTTTTTTTTTAGAATATTTTCCTATAAATAAATTTCATAAGTTTGAAGAAATATATATCAGTCACTGGATTTTACGTCCTTCTATAAAAATCGATTCTTAGCAGACCCGTTAGCTGGGCTTTGAAATAAACCAAAATTATTATTGCTCAATGAAGAACTGCACATCAGTTTTTAGAGGTTTTATTAGTTTTATGCATTTCTCAGCAAATGCCAAATTCGTTAACAATCTTCTTTAGGGTGCGGTAAAGTGTACTTTTTTCACTCATTATAGGATTGGGAACTTGAAAACTATAAGTGCTAGAAAATAGGTTTAATGGAAAAGTTGTATGCTATTTAATTTCTAGTTCAATGCTGCTTTAATAATGATTTTATCTTTTTTCGTTGTCGAGATATTTTCAACAAAAAATTAGTAAATATGATGACCAAAATGTATAATTTAAGTGGTGTTAGTAGGATTATTAGGTATCATGAAAACAAATTATTATTTCTTGCCAACGTTTCGAATTACATTAACTAATCATCGGGGCTCTGTTAAGAGGAGAATGCTATTTTTTGGATATTTAGTTCATTTTTACAATTTGATAAAAAACAATCCTTATGCCCAAAAACAAAACCTTTCTTAAGTACTACCTTTGTTTAATAAAATACAAATAAATAAATAAGAAAACAACACACAAAAAAACGGGTTAACGAAATGAAATAACAGAAAGTGTTTCTAATGATAAAATTTAAAAGAAAAACATAAATTCATGAAACGTACACTTAACAGTCATATCTAATAACAGGAATAAAATAGATAATATTGTTGCAATGAACAAGTAAAAAACAACAACCAGATTTCACAGCGTGATATAAGGACAACTGTTGAACTCTGTACTATATTTTGTTGAAAAAATAGGTACAAACAATAATTTAAAATTTACATAAAATCAGCAGTTTAAAAAAAAATGTTTTTTTTTTGAAAATATATCGAAAATGAAAAAAGATAAATAAAATTCATTATTATGAATTATAAATTCATTAAGATTAATTCAATATCATAGCAGAATTGAACTAGCAAATTAAATATCTTACAACGTTTTCCATTTAATCAATTTTATATCTCTTATAGTTTTCAAGATCCCAAATACATTCATATCCCATACAGTGTGTATGTGAAGAACCTAGAATGATGGTTCAATTTATCACATTATAATATTAGAATATGCACTAAAACGGAGTTTTATCCACAATACCGAAACAGAATTATTG